>JAVTVY010029413.1:0-128264 GCA_036873755.1 Hanleya hanleyi | reverse complement strand
GGGTGTACCATTCACTACCCCGTTCCCAGGTATGGGGTAGACGTTGTCGAGTAGGGCTTTGCATCCATTTCCAGCGTTCAGGATTGCCTACCAATTCTTGAGGGATGTGTGTGTCTTTTAATTCCTCAGCAAAGGCTTCCCAGCCCGGTGGATTAGAGTTTTTGCGAGAACGGACCATATCGTTGATTAAATCCGTCATATGAGATCCCGGTACCACTTGATTGCGAATCAGCAGGTTTCCTTGTGCATTCCAACTCATATTGGCATTCTGTTTCACCCGGTCCAACAATAAACGCGCCTTGGTCTTCAACATTTTAGGCACACTGGCCAACACTTCCTGTTCCAGCTCAGGTGAGGCCACTGACGAAGACGGAGAGGTTGAGGTTGGCAGTGTGGTGGGCAGTGTGGACGTGGACGTGGTGGGTACTGGTGGTGGTGGCGGCGTACTAGTACTACTACTGCCACTGCCTCTATATTGATCCATAAAGGTCTGGTACCGGTTCAGCGTATGATGGTAGAGTTGAATTTTCTCGTGATCGGGGAGTGGCCGTTGCAGTATACTATTCATCTCCTCATCCAGAGACTGTAGTTGTTGCACGGTGGCCGGGACGGGATAGGGCGATTGTAAACTCTGTAACAATCGAGGTTCGACCAGCATCATTTTTTTCGTATGTTCCATGACGTTTAGCGTCCTCCTCCCAAGATGGAGCCGAGTAACGGACCCAGTACAGTAGCGGCTAAGGGTGCTAGGAGTGCACCGAGAAATCCACCTCGCTGTAACACCTGTTTCTTTTTCTTGACACTCTCCGTCTTCTTAACTAACGTTCTGAGACCTGCCTTGTGCCGTTGCAATTTTCCCTTCTGTACAGTACTGAGTGGAACATTGCCTTTTAACACATTATGGGCCACTTCACACAAACACCGCACCAAGTCGGGCTCCGCGCCGCGCACCAGCGCCCGGCCCACCTCCGGTGGCGCGCTGCGTAATACGCGGAGAGCCGGCGCGTGTCTGCGTATCCGTGCCGACATCAGGAATGATGGCTAGAGTGGGGTGGTGACTGCTTTTTATTTTATTTGGGTGTGTACACCGTCTGCATCTCACCGGGAAAAATGTGCGTGCGCAATCGAAGGGCTGAAGGTGTGTCTTGTTTCAAGTCGATGAGTAGATATCCGTGAGCGCCTTGGGTGGCATCTTCAAAGGCTTCTCGTACCAAGGCCGTGTTTTTAGGATACATCTGTTGGGCCAGGTGCATAATTTGCGAAGCATCTCGGGGATTTTTGAATAACACCACATATTGAGCATTCAAACTAATGTTCCTGTGCTCTTTGTTCTTACTGAAGAGATTCTGCACGATGTAGATGATGCTCAACCGACGATGATGACTGCCTTTGGTAAAGAGACGGGTAATTCGACTGTCCGTTTCCGTCATGAGATCGTCCACCACCACCAACGTATCTTCTGGCGTATCCTCAGGGGGTAAACCTTCCACCAAGGTGAGTCCCGGGAGACGGGCCAGTTCCTGGTACGCCGGTTGCCAAGCGCCATAACACCACAAGATGCGAGGTAGGGGAGGTGAAATAAGGGCTGATCCGTGTTGGATGAGACGTTGAACGAAGTGTGTTTTTCCCGATCCCGTCGGTCCAGCGATGAGACACGTGAAAGGATGCTGCCACCGAGGATCCATAGTTTTTTTTAAATTTTTTTTTTTTTTTTTTTTTTTCACACGGAACGTGGATGATGTGGATCCCACCGGGGTTCGTAGTCAAACGGGTAGCGTTGTAGTGGTAAACGTGATTCACCCGATCCCCACACCACGTGAATCGTATTGGTAGGAGTAGGTGATGGATGATGGATGTGACGACCCACGGTAGGGGGTGCACTAGTAGTACGCTTAGTAGATGGCGTGGTAGGGCTGAGTGTGGTGATAGGCTCCCTCGTCGTCGTCTCAGGGGTGGATACGGCAGGCGGGCGGTCAGTCGTGGTGGTAGTAGACTGTGGTAGCGTAGTAGTAGTAGTAGTAGTAGTAGGCAGAGTCGTCGTGGTGGTGGTGGTGATGGGTGATTGCTGTTGACGTTGAGGAGGAGCAGGAGGAGGAGGACTTGGACGAATGGAAGAGGAGGTTTTGGAAAAACAGGATATCACGTAGGCTAAATCGTAGAACACACCTCCAAATAAGGTACCCAGAAGCACTACTACACACACTACCGTACCCACTTGTCCTTTTCGAGTACGTAACAGTAAGGGTAGACTTGTGGCACTATCCATGGTACATCCACCTCTGAAGGATGACGGTGATGTACGCTAGAATTTATAGACGTTTCATGTCACGGCCTGACACCCAGGAATTAAACGAATTGGGCCAACCTTGCCATTTGACGAAATGATAGGGGATTCCCCGTCGACGTTCCGTTTTCAAAATCTTTTCCACCGTGTAGTAATCTTTCCGTGTTTTCACCACCGGTTGTAATTCGGCTTCATAAAACGTGCCTTGCAGTGTTTCGCCATGTAAATCTTCCAGTTGATAGACGTGTGGCTGTCGAGGTTTATGGCGAACGATGACAAAGTGCTCGTCACTCCAGTTGGGCAAGTAACTTTTCTCAAATTGTCCTTTCACTTTACTCACGCGTACCACATCTCCACGTTTGTAACGGGGTGGCGTGAGTGATGATGATGGCTGCTGGTACAGCGTACGGCGCACTTGATGTTCATTGCCTTCTGTCACATCGAGGGGTGCTCGCTGGATACTGCGATGATAGGCTCGATTGTACCCTTGAACCAGTTGAGGTAGTACATCTAGGTAGCGTCGAGTGTTTTTGGCGGTAAAATACTTGTACATTCGGCCTTTGAAGGTCCGATTGAATCGTTCCACCACAGAGGCTTTGGTCTCGTTATACGTATGGAAGAAAAATACTTTCTGTTTCTTAAGAAAGGCTTGAAAGGGTCGGTTGAGAAATTCTGTGCCTTCATCCGTTTGCAAATACAGGGGTTTGCGTCCCGTCTTGAAAATCTGCTGGAATGCCCGTATCAAATTCTCTCCTGTTTTGGTACGAACGGGTAGTACCCACGCGTACTTGGATAAAATATCGATACAGGTCAACATGTACCGATATCCATCATTGTGGGAAGCAAATCGACTCATATCCACTAAATCAGCCTGCCATTGTGCGTCTACACCTCCTACGATCACTCGGTTACGACGAAAATGTCGACGGGCTGCTCGATGTAAACTATACGTGTCTTGGGTTTTTAACCAGTCTCGTACTTCAGTTCGATTAATGCCTTGCGAATGGGCAGCTCGAGCCAACGCTGCCACAGCGCTATAAGCGGCTGGACTGGTAGGATTGTAATATAAATCGGTTAACACCTTGTTGACAGTGGTACGCCACGTAGATTCCGATCGACTACCCCTTTTTTTGTTTTTTCGAGGCGCCATACTGGAGGTTGTGGTGTGTTGGCTTTATCAGGGAACACTGACACTCTAGTCCTCTGTGCACCCTATACATAGTACTTCATCCACTTTGGGGATTACTTTTTCCAAGGCTGTCCATAGATCAGGGTCCATAGTAAAACCACCTCGCTTCAGACACACGAGTCGAGCAAAAAAGGGACCGCGGAAAATGTACACATCGTCACACAGGTGAACGCTATCACCGTCCAGATGACCCAACAACACCCGTTTCAAGGTAGTCCACCCTTCGGGGGATAAAGAGACACGCGCTGGTTCAGACGTACACCAACACCTACTGTCGTCATCGATCAGCTCGATGCGTTCAGGATACAACAATAGGGTGCAGGCCGGTGTCAGCGTATGGGTAGCTACAGAATTGGCCTCGGGATACAGTACGTCGTGCACGTCGGTAATAATAGCTTTGAGGGCCTGCCATAATGGTGGACGCAGTATGATAGAGGTACCATCACTGTGTTCTAACCGGGGAAAAAAAGAATCATTTCTACCAGTGCGTAGGTAGACATCCACTCCCAAGTCCATGAAATCGTCTTCGCGCTGTTTTCCCTGTAACAACCGTGTCAATACAGACCATCCTGCTAGGTGTAAACATAACTTCACCTGTCGGGGATGTTCTTCGATGAGCTGCAGTTGATGGTCATAGACCATGAGAATCACGTCAGGCGTCAGTTGGAAGAAAGCGAGCTCCAAACCCAGTGCTCCGTCCACTGCCATGGTGATGAATGAGCCAAAAAAACACCTACCAGGCCAGTTATAATCACTTCGGGGCTCTTCGTGAAAGTCCGTGATGAATCGGCGGTGCCACTGTTATATATATATATACATTTAACCAGCGGCATGGGCCCTAGACAAATTTTGCGCAAAATGTCAGGATTGTGAAAGGGGTGCGCGCGGACGTCGGCGTAGACAGCTACACGACTATCGACTCTCATGTTATTTCAATACACGCCATCATTTAACATAGGCATTGACTAGTGTGAGAATGTACTCCATCAAGGGGGATTCTAGCATACATGTGCATGCCTATGTGTGAATGAGAGTATGACTCGCGCGACCCTTTTCAGGGCCAACCATCATGTTATTTCAATACATGCAATCATTTAACCAGTATGACAAAAAATAGCACAATCTCAGGATTGTAAATTAACCCAGGAAGGGTGGTAGCGCGGACGTGGTTGTAGACACCGGGTCAACCCACCAATCAGTGCTGTGTATAGCCACTCTCATGTTATGTTAATACACGCAATCATTTAACATAGGAATTGGCTAGTGTGAGAATGTACCAAATGAAGGGGATTCTGGTGTGAATCAGTATACATATGCATGCACGCCACGCGACCCTTTTCAGGGACAAACTCCAATGTTATTTCAATACATGCAATCATTTAACATAGCAACGCATACTCCTCTCCTCTAATATTATTACCCATGTCAGGATTGTAAAATTAACCCAGGAAGGGTGGTCGCGCGGACGTCGGTGTAAACATTTTGGTACACCCACCAATCAGCGCTGTGTATAGTGGCTTTGATACTATTAATAGACACAATCATTTAACATAGGAATTGACTAGTGTGAGAATGTGCCAAATCAAGGGATTCTGGCGTGAATGATGATGAGTGATGATGAACATTGAGAGCAACAGCCAATACAGTACACGCGACCCTTCTCAGGGGCAAACCCCAATGTTATTTCAATACATGCAATGATTTAACATAGGAGAACGGATACTCGCCTATATATTCTATAGTATTATTACCAATCTGCAAAATCTCACGATTGTAAATTAACCCAGGAAGGGTGGTGGCGCGGACGTCGGTGTAAACATTTTGGTACACCCACCAATCAGCGATGCGGTGTGTCACTTTGATGCTATTAATACACACAATGATTTAACATGGGAATTGGCTAGTGCGAATTTCGTGCAAAATGAAGAGATTCTGGCGTAACCCAGGAAGAGTGGGGAGTTGAGACTAGGGACCAATGAGATGGCCCCAATTAGAGCCAATGAAATGTCTTTGAAAGAACCAATCAGCCATCATTAAAAAGAACCAATGAAACCCGTATGCCGTGATTGAAACTACCAATGAAAAACTACTGTATTTCGGTATAAAGCCAGCGGGAGCGTGCATAGCGTTACTCCAAACACACACTTGGACAAACAACAATGTACCACCACCAAAGAAAAGTAGTAGCGAAAATGTCTACAACACGGGGGGCTGCCAAGGTGAAAAGGGACAAGGAAGACAGAGAAAAGAAAGAGAAAAAAAAGACGTATTGGATGGAGGCCATCAAGACATGGGCGAAAGAAAACATCAACATAAAACTGGACACGTGGGTGGATTTGCATTACCTAATCATAACAGCGCCAAAAGATTTGGAGGGGGTTGACTTGATCAACTTTTTGAAAGATATATTACAGCAAGAAGAACAGCCACAACAACAACAACAAGAAGAGGAGGAGGAGGAGGAGATGCCGCCGGCGCCCCAAATACCACCTGCTACTTTTCTAGAAGACATCCCGACAACACCGGGGGCGTCGGCGAGCCGATATAGAATCCAGCGTGGCTGCCTATTCATCCCCCTGGAAGAAGAGTGAGGACGGAGGGAAAAATCCCACATTAAACGGCCCTTTTCAGGGCCAACCAGCAACGGCCCTTTTCAGGGCCACCCCAATCTACCGAAAGGGAAAACTTCTAAACAGGGCACATTCAATTGAAATCCTACAATCTCCTCTCCTCTATATATTCTATAGTATTATTAGCCATCTGCAACACCTAAAAACAATCCCTGCCCCTATCAACGGCCCTTTTCAGGGCCATCTCCTTACTTGAAACATAGACACAGTGAACGGATTGTAAAATTAACCCAGGAAGGGTGGTGGCGCGCGGACGTAGGCGTAAACATTTTAGGTACACCCCACCAATGAGCCACGCGTATATCCACTCTATTAATAGACGCAATCATTTAACATGGGAATTTGCTAGTGTGAATTTTCGTGCCAAATCAAGGGATTCTGGCGTAAGTGAGATGAGCATGCATGTACACGCGCCGTACACGCGACCCTTTTCAGGGCCAACGTCAATGTTATTTCAATACGTGCAATCATTTAACCAGTATGACAAAATTGCAAAATCTCAGGATTGTAAATTAACCCAGGAAGGGTGGTCGCGCGGACGTCGGTGTAGACAGCTTGTAGGCCACCAATCAGTGACGCGTATATCGACTCTAATGTTATTTCAATACATGCAATCATTTAACCTAGGAATTTGCTTAGTGTAAATGTGCCAAATCAATGGGATTCTGGTGGCCACCCTTTTCAGGGCCAACCTCAATGTTATTTCAATACGTGCAATCATTTAACCAGCGGGGTATTGACAAAAAAAAAGAAGCAAAATCTCAGGATTGTAAATTAACCCAGGAAGGGTGGTCGCGCGGACGTCGGCGTAAACATTTTGGTACACCCACCAATCAGCGATGCGATGTCACTTTAATGCTATTAATAGACACAATCATTTAACATGGGAGTTGATTAGTGTGAATTTTCGTGTCAAATCAAGGGATTCTGGCATACATGTGCATTAAATACAGTGCACGCGACTCTTTTTAGGGCCAATTCTAATGGTATAAACATAGGAATGGATTTTTTAACATGGAAAAAATTCATGTGTTATTTTTTTTACCTATTGTTACCTTTAGGTGTGTGTGTGCATGTGCAGGAGTTGGTGTTTTTTATTTTTTTGTGCTGAGTTAGAAGTTCCTCTTTCGGAGGAATGGGGTGGCCCTGAAAAAAGCCTTTGGAGATGTAAGGGTTTACATCGTTCGGGCGAAATTTATCCGCCGCTGGGAACACACGGGACAATCTATGGTGATAAAAATACACTCTAGGGGTGTATCATTGAACATAGGGTCGTCTGTTGGGTGGGTCTGTGTGGGATCCATACAGCGTAGACACAGGGCTTGATGGCCGCAGGGAAATATTGCATATTTTGCAAAACGTGTAGCGCATTGTACACAGCGTAAAAACCGGGCTGGTGTCCAGTTTACGGGTGGTGCCAGTCTTCTTTTTATGGCAGTAGCGTAGTGATGCAGGTATTCAATTTCTTGTTTTTCTTGTTCACCCCTTTTTCTTTTTGTTGTTCCTACGCTTTTCTCCTCCTTCTGCTCCTCCTCTTCTGGCTGTATTTTCGTTCCCTGTCCTCCCACTCCTTCTTCTTTTTCTTCTTGTCCTGCTTTTTTTTTCTTCCGGATGTACCAACTGATCGGCGGGTAGCAGTTGAACTTGTATATCTTCTTCTTGATCATAGTGTTGGAAGACATGTTGGAGGATTTGTTGAAACCGTGAACTTTCCAGGGAGGTGACATCATCATCATCATGCTGTAGTACCGGTTCTTGTTGTTGATCTGTAAATAGGATGGGCTGTAATATATCATCCAGCCATTGGTCCTCTATCGGTGAGTGTTGTGTACTTTCCAGTGCGGTGACATCATGCTGTGGTACCGGTGAGTGTTGTTCATCTGGGGGCTGTAATATATCATCCAGCCATTTTGTGTTCTGTATCGGTGAGAGTGATAGGTCACTATCACTCAGCAACTCTTTTATCACTGCATCAATATCCATGATTTCAGCCATCATGTAATTGTGAATGGACAAGATAAACCCGCTATTTATACCGTACAGCGCGCGGACGTCAGCGAAATGGTGGCTCCAAACTTGGACGCTGCACGCTGCAAGAAATTTTGTGTTTCTTTGACAATTTTAAACCCCGTGTGATTTTGCAATAAATGCCAGGTCAGGTATAAAAATTATTTCAAATTGAACGGGGGCAACTCAGGGATGTAGCATTTAAAAAATTAAGAAAATTAGCAGTAGACTAAGCCACTATTTTAATGATTTCATTCATTTTAGACCCGTAAAAAAATAAATTAACCCAGGAAGGGTGGTCGCGCGTGCAAAATCTCAGGATTGTAAATTAACCCAGGAAGGGTGGTCGCGCGGACGTCGGTGTAAACATTTTGGTACACCCACCAATCAGCGCTGTGTATAGTGACTTTGATACTATTAATAGACACAATCATTTAACATAGGAATTGACTAGTGTGAGAATGTGCCAAATCAAGGGATTCTGGCGTGAATGATGATGAGTGATGATGACCACATTGAGAGCAACAGCCAATACAGTACACGCGACCCTTCTCAGGGGCAAACCCCAATGTTATTTCAATACATGCAATGATTTAACATAGGAGAACGGATACTCGCCTATATATTCTATAGTATTATTACCAATCTGCAAAAATATCAGGATTGTAAATTAACCCAGGAAGGGTGGTCGCGCGGACGTCGGTGTAAACATTTTTTGGTACACCCACCAATCAGCGATGCGGTGTCACTCTGATGCTATTAATAGACACAATCATTTAACATAGCAACAAAAAAAAACTCTCCATTGCCCCGAACATGTCTGAACCACACCGCCATCTTGGTTTACAACATGGCCGACACCCGCCGTCTTGATTTACAACATGGCGGACACCCACCATGTTGGTTTACAACATGAGTGCCTAGACATCTATATAGCGCGCTGAATGTTGTTACCATTCATGCACAATAATACATCATGACTACAAGAAGACTAGTATTCGAGGATCCTAGAGAACATAGGGAGGTGATTACACATGAAGAGGATGGCGGTGTCACCATTATTACAAGCCTACAGCGAGTGCATCAACGTCATATTGCCGATACGTTGAGACGACAAAGTGCACAACAAGACCAAGAGGTAACGGCGGCTATGGATGAAGATAATAATGATGACACGGACGAAGAAGAACTGCCCACCGTAGAGTGGTTAAACTGTAACAGACCACCAGGAAATACAGCGGCTACCCAAACGCCAATTATAACAACACCGGAAACACAGACGCCAGCTACAACATTACCACCTGAACAACAACAACAACAACAACAACAATGCTCTTGGGTCGAGGTAACCCGCCTTAACGACCAGGTGTCCCGCCTAAACGACCAGGTGACCTCGGCAAACCAACAGATTAACGAAATGAAAGAAGACATGGATGAAATGGGCAGAATCAAGCTTAAACTACAACTAGACCTGGATAAAGAACTAAGTAAAGCCAACTGCAGTGTGTGTACAGACGAGGAAACAGAGTACGCCCTATTTCCGTGCGGACATTTATGCATATGCGAAGAATGCTGGGTGACACTAACGTGTATAGGGGACGTGTGCCGCTGCAATGAAACCGACGAACAGCATTTAAAAATAAAGTGTCCCGTATGCAGGAGACAAGTGGCCGGAGTGAAGAGAATTTTCCGCTCCTAAAAAAAGTGTCGTAACACTTTCCAACGGCCCTTTTCAGGGCCACCCCATTGTTTCGAAAGAGAACTTCTAACTCAGCACAAAAAATAACATCAGCTCCCCCACTGAATGAACACTAACACTCATTTTTTTTTTTTTTTGAAAATTTTTTTTTGAAATTTTTTTTTATTAACACAATAGAATGAAAAAAAACATGTTTATCTGAATGTTTTCAACTTGAAAAAATGTTCAATATTTATACAACAAGACTAACACAATAGAATGAACGTATTTACAACAGTGAAACTGGAAGTATTGAATTTTAATATAATTATACGCTATCAATGGCGCTTCAATGAACGTGTAGGAATAGGGTAAAATGTCTGAAATGGTTTCATGAAATGTTCAATAGTTCGTCTTCACCACAGTGAAAAAGTGTTGAATTTTAATACAATAATACGCTATCAATGGCGCTTCAATTAACGTGTAGGAATAAGGTCAATGTGTGAAATGTTTTTTTTCATGAAAGGTTCAATAGTTCGTCTTCACCACAATGATCAGCGCGTATGAGGGTACGGTACTACTGTCCAGTTACGCAACAAGGCTTGCTTGAACTCATCATCGTTTTTCCGCCCCTGGTGCACATAGATGTAGGTAGTAATCTCTTCACGTGGAATGGTGGGAGGGCAGGCAGCTTCCAATGCCACGGCAATTTGCTCCTCGGTGACGGCCTGTAATGCTTCAGTGATCAGCGCGTGTGAGGGTACACTAATGTCCACACACGTATGCATTA
This sequence comes from Hanleya hanleyi, assembly GCA_036873755.1. Classification (NCBI taxonomy): domain Eukaryota; kingdom Metazoa; phylum Mollusca; class Polyplacophora; order Lepidopleurida; family Hanleyidae; genus Hanleya; species Hanleya hanleyi. The sequence continues at coordinate 117,686 of JAVTVY010029413.1, read as the reverse complement.
TTATGGGACTGTTGTTCAAACATCCTCCACAGGCTTGGGTACGCAATTGTCGAATGCGAGGTCTGATAAGAGCCATGACTGTGTCGATGTACTTCAGATAAATAGTGTGAGACACCTGGTAAGCCAGAGCTTGACGAATTGCAGCTGTCACACTCTGCAACTTGCGCCACGCCGCTATTTTCAAAGTGACACCCTGAGGACAAGGAACAAGCTCTTGTGTATCTGACCTCATTTTCCATTTACGGATATGCAGCAGGAGCTCGTCGTTGAAATAACCACAACTCACAAAGATGTCTTCACCTAGAGAAAATTTCACTTCGTTACCCCCCTGGTCGCCAATAACCGCGTCGACGGCATAATCAAGGGTCTCCAGTCTTTGCCAGTTGTACGAAGACAAGGCAATATGCCTAGCGGGTCTGTCAATATAGGCCGGTACGTTAAAATGTACTTGCGCGTCTTTCACACTCACAGTTACATAGGCTGAAAGCTGCCAAATATCCGTGTGGGCTGCCTGATAGGCCTGCTGGATAATGTTATTAATGGCCTCCACAGACATAGGAAGTTGCACCTGGTCGTCTTCTTTTCCTTTTTCTCCTTGTTCTTCTTCATTTTGTTGTTGTTCATTCATGGACTCAGGTACTTGCTGGAGGACGGGTTCAGGTATTTCTAAAGGTGTTAGTCGGGACCGCTTGGCACGTGCACCGCGTTTGGCAGGTACACCAGACTCTGGGCGCGTATGTTTGCTAGCTGTACGCTCTTCGGTAGTGTCCATAACTAAGATATCCTCTTCTACTACAAGGGGAATTTCAAGTAAATCAGCCAATTCTCCATTTCCCGTCTTCTTCAGCGCATCCACGAAGGCTAGAAATGCATAGGGACCACGACGCAGTAGACCATCGATGAGAGCTCGGTTTTGTCGTGAAGGAGTGTTCTCCGCCATGATATCTTCCACACCCTTTTTCTGCAGTATTTTATCAGCCATAAGCAGATCACATAATTCCTCCGCATGCTGCATCTCATCAACCAGGCGAGAACGGTTCTTTTGAAGCGTGACTAGGTCGGCTGAATTCATCATGACTATGGGCTCAGGCTGGTGAAGAACTGCTACCGTGTAAAAGTCTGGTGAATTTGCACTGGTAAAATGGAAAAAAGTACACGGAGAATCCACAACTCATACAAAGTAGGCAAGCAGAATGGCTGGCTGGCGGGTTAGAGGTGAGGCAGGAACTGGTCAGGCAGGAACTGGAGCTGGTCAGGCAGGCTGGAGCTGGTCAGGCAGGCTGGCTGGACAGGCAGGCAGGAGCTGGTCAGGCAGGAGCTGGACAGGCAGGCAGGCAGGCAAGTCAGGTCAGTGAAAAAACTCTCCAAAGTAGTCCAATGATTATAACCCATTCACTAAAAATCACCTAATTTTATACCTTTTTCACCCCATTCCCGAACATTCCCGAACCACCCCGCCATCTTGCTTTACAACAGGGCCGACAGCCGACATCTTGCTTTACAACAGGGCCGACAGCCGCCATCTTGCTTTACAACATGGCCCACCCTTTCCGAACATGCCCGAACATGCCCGAACATGCCCGAACATGCCCGAACCACGCCGCCATCTTGCTTTACAACATGGCCGACAACCCGAACATGCCCGAACATGGCCGAACCACTCCGCCATCTTGCTTTACAACATGGCCGACAGCCGCCATCTTGCTTTACAACATGGCCGACAGCCGCCATCTTGCTTTACAACATGGCCGACAGCCGCCATCTTGCTTTACAACATGGCCCACACCCGCCATCTTCATTTACAACATGGCCCACACCTCAACCAATCAAATTCATCCTCACACTTACAGCTCAACCAATCAAAAGCCTCGTTACAAACCATCAAGTTGTGACGTCATAGTTACATCCGGGGAAAAAAAGCGTTTAGTTGCTTAATGACCACTACTCATGTAGCTTCAATTTATCATCCAATAAAGATTAGTATTTTTGACCCAATAATAATGACTTTGTGTTCTCATTTACCTCTATATGTATATACTAATTATTATTAATTAATTACTACAATATACACTAATTATACAACGTCTCTTATACATTATGATATGGCGAACAAGATACAACACGATGGCTGGTTTACATGATAATGCAGCAACGTGTGCCTGTCGACAATACACCTGCAACGCACACAAAGTAAAAGATCGTCAATCGGCACAATATACAAGGAACTGTAAATAAATGTGTGATATGCACGCTCACTAGTACAGTACAATTCTATTTCATTCCATATCTTACATCAAAAGTTACGAAAACAACAGAGATCAGAGATGCGAAAATTCGCCATCACTCATTTACCGTTGAGCGGTGTACATATTTCGACTCTGCGTCACTGCGTTTGTTACACAAATGTACTCGAGAATATAGCTCAAAAGTTATCAGCAAGCGAATATTATTTATATGAAGTGATAAACAGAATATTTACCTATTATTCTACAGTTTCTCCAACTCAAATATATCTTTGTCGTCCTGTCCAGAGATTTACGCACAAATAACAAGAGCAAAATGCAGCGTTTGACAATCTGGCAGTTATTGATCGCACGTGTGAGCTGCTGAGCAACGCGCGTGCATCATCCATCCGTCGTGCAGCAGTACAGACTAATCGATAAATTGTAAGTCTCAAAGCGTACAAAATAGACCTGTCACATACTCCCCTGCTTAAAGAGGTAAAAGCGTCATTTAAAAAATATTCAGCAAATAACATATTTCGATAAAAGTTATTCAGTAGTTGAAAGCAACTATGGTGAACGTGTTTCTGTGACCTCATTTTTTAATATCACGGGCATTGAAATCACACTTCTGACATTCTCTGAAAAACGTAACAGCACCTGCACTTGGCCCCAGTGCCTGAGATGACGTCAGAAAACGCGCACTGCCATTCCGAGCGTGATGCTTTGCAACGTCATACTCGATCTTAGAACTTTTATCGCACTGTGACGGCTTCTAATTTGACGTCATGGATACCTGATCACGTTATCCGACGTCATCTCAGTCATTTCCCATTTTCATGTTGTTCACTAGACCGAATTGAAGAATCTGACAATATTGATCCCTATATGAAATACGAGATTTCAATACTTGAAAATCTTTTGGCAAATGTTGCAAGTGATCATGCTGTTCAGTTTACCCGAACAACTAGAATCACGCTACTACCTCTTTAATGGTTGCCGTCCCTGGCAACTACAAGATTTGTCTAAGTTACAACATCAGATATTATATATATATGTTATTAACCTATTAATATTATATTTACAGGGTAACAGTTTGGTGATACACCAGCCATCATCTGTGCCAGAAGAAGCTGGGTTTTCGCTATATTGGCAGACCTGGGATAGTTATAAGGATTGGGATATTTGCCAATGTTCACCCTGGCAGAGCGACGAGGTGAAGGAACTGTCACTGGCTGCATAGGCTCCTCAGTAACAGTACGTACAATGCCCGGTGTGCCAGATTCTTCTCCACTATCGCCCAAAGTAGGATGCTCCCCTGTTCTGAGGGTGGTATCGGGTATCAGGTCTTCATTTCCATGATGATCAGGAACCATTTTCACGTCTTCCTGCACAGATCCCACAGGTTCAGTTACCTGCCGGTGGCTAGCCTCTTCTCTGTGCACACTTGACGTCTCACTTGGTTCCACAGTAGTACCATGTGGACAAACATCTTCGGGATACGCGACCACATACTCCAATTCATCATCACTGGACTCTGAAAATTCACCATCTCCATGGTCACCCTCAATAACAGTGCCCTGTCTATTCGTATCAGGCACAAGCATTCCGGACTCCAACAAATCGCGCCTGGTCACAGTCTTTGTATGTCCGGGCGAAGCAGTAGGCTCGACGACGTACACATGACCATTTGGGTCAGGCCGCTTCACGATTCTGTACGGAGTCGAATACCAGTAATCTTGTATTTAGTTTCTCCCTTTTACAGTGCGGTTCCGAAGGAAGACCCTGGCTCCAACAGGTAAGTCAGTTTTATCAGCTGTCTTGTTAATACGTTCTCTCCAACGCAGAGCTTCTTTTCAGTTTTAGCCGATGCCAGGTGGAACGCTGCACTCAGTTTCTCCTGGTGTTCTGTAACCCACTCGTTGACCGTACCACTGGATTAATCTTCATTTGATTCAGCACCCAATAGATAATCAACAGGTAACCTTGGCTCCTGGCCGAAGAACAGAAAATTTGGAGAGTAGCCGGTAGATGAATGAGGAGTAACATTGTAGGAGTACACCAGTTCTGGAAGATACTCTGGCCACTTTCGCTTCTTCTCAGAGGTAAGGGTCTTGAGTCTGTCATGTAGAGTTCGGTTCATCCTCTCACATCGTCCATTTCCTTCCGGATGGTATGGTGTCGTTCGACTTTTCTGAATGTCATATGTTTTGCAAAGTTCCCGAATTATTTCACTCTCAAAGTTACGACCTTGATCACTATGTAACCCATATGGAACGCCGAAGCGGACAAACCAGTCTTTCACTAGCACTTTTGCTGTAGTCTTGGCGGTTTGGTCTTTGGTTGGTATGGCATGTGAGAACACATTCTCAATGCCACTGGAAGAGCGCTCCAAGACAGAATAGTCCATACACAAACTTCAAGCGGTTTCTTAGCAATCAGGTTACCAACTGAAGGGTGGAGCTTCCTCCCAGCTTTTGCTATGGTACATTTCTTACATTGATCACAGTACGTAGCGACATCTTGATTAATACACGGCCAGTACACTCTGGTTTTCAAGACGGCAAGAGTACGCTCCCTTCTTTGATGACCATTGTCGTCATGTACAGACTTCAGTACCCGCTCTCGGAGGGCTTCTGGTACTATCAGCTGATCGATCTCGATTCCGGCATCTTTAATGGTTCTGTACAGCAGACCATCCTTCTCCTTTAAACGATTCCACGATTGGAGGAGTTTACGAGTTCTCTTGTCCTCTTTACGAAGCTGACGACCTGATGGCGGAGTCTGGCGTTCCCAATGTGTCCGAAGTCTCGTGATTGACTTACCCACGTTTTGGAGTCGAATGAGATCCTCTCGTGGAATCGAAGGAAGAGTAGCAGTTGCACTACGAGTTTCAACTTGGGATCTTATCTGGGTTTCCTCAATCCTCACAATATGTTGCTCTATCGCAATCCTCGGTACAGGTGTTGACAGAGGTTGATCAGTTTTACTGGCGATCTCTTCAAATCTAACAGACTTTGGCTCATTGGCATGTACAGTTTTCCGACTCAAAGCGTCTGCGTTGCCGTTGCTCTTCCCAGATCGGTACTTGATTTCAAATTTGAAGTTGGCTAACTCCGATGCCCATCTTGTCTCTTTGGCTCCTAGCTTCAGGGATGACTGTATATAGCTGAGAGGACTGTTGTCTGTATAGACGACAAATTCAGCACCTATCAAATAGTCTCTGAACTTCTCTGTTATTGCCCATTTTAATGCGAGAACTTCGAGCTTCATACTGGAATAGTTCTGCATGTTTCGTTCTGCAGGTCTCAGTCCACGACTTGCATAACTGATGACGACGGGTCCAGTATCATACTTCTGCGAAAGCACAACCCCAAGTCCCTGATGATTGGCATCGACCTCGAGAATAAATGGCTTACTGAAATTCGGGTACCCTAGAACAGGTGCAGATGTGAGACATAGTTTCAATTTCTGGAATGCCTCGTCACAGTCACTATCTCAGATGAACTGTGGTGAACCAGCCGGTGGACTTTTCTTGGCTTTCTTCTATGTCTTGGGTGATCCTCCGGTCAACTTGTGAAGTGGAGCAGCAATTTTCGCGAAATCTTTGACAAAGCGCCTGTAATATCCGTCGAGGAACAAGAATCCTCGCAGCTCACGTTCGTTGGGCACTGGCCAATCGGTAACTGCTGAGGTCTTGCCGGGATCTGGAGACACGCCATCTTCTGAAACTATGTGGCCCAGATATTTGGATCTCCTGAGGAACAACTGGCACTTCTGTGGCTTGACCTTCAAGTTGAACTCTGTCAGACGTGTCAGTACCATATCCAGGCGTTTTATAGTTTCGTTAAAAGTTGACCCAAAAACCAAGATGTCATCTAGGTAAATAAGTATAGACTGAAAATTCTGGTCACCAAATGCTTTATCCATGACACGCATAAAGGTTGCAGGGGCATTGCACAAGCCGGAAGGCATGCGAATGTATTCATAAAGGCCGCCTGTCTCAACACGAAAAGCTGTCTTCTCTCTGTCTTCCTCAGCAACTGGGAGCTGATTGAAGCCATGGGCCAGGTCTAGACTACAGAAGAATTTTGCTCCGCCAAGAACGTCCAACGCCTCTTCAATACAGGGAAGTGGGTATGTGTCTGCGCGAATTTTCGCATTCAAGGCGCGGTAGTCCACACATAGGCGCAGTTTGCCATCTTTCTTCCTGACGTGGACTATGGGCGCAGCATATGGACTGCAGGATTCCTTAATGATATCTATATCCAGAGACTTCTTTATATACTCTCGGACTTCCTCCCAGTGGTGAGGTGGAACTCTTCTGTGAGGAACCTTGATCGGATAGTCGTCGATCGTGACAATTTTGTGCTCCACGGCATCACAAAAACCGATATCATCTTCCGATTTGCTGAAAATGCCTTGATGTTTTGACAAAAGCTCCAACAGCTTTTCTCGTTGTACAGAGTCAGTTCCATCACCAATGTCCATGCGGGATGCCAACTCCGTCACGTCATCGACAACAGAATCCTGAACCTGTACTCCAACTTCCTCGATTTGAACTTCACAGAAATTTATTTCATTGCAGGTCAGCATTGGGGTAGATGTTTCCTCCAAGATGCCAACCGAAGTTCTCGGCTGCAGGTAAATATCTTCATCACTGAAGTTAGCAAGCTGAACTGGTATCCTCCCGGTATGATTGACTGTAACCAGTGCACGACCTGTCAGAATTCCCGACTGCAGTGATGGTATGTGTACATCGTGTCTCTCCAACAAAGCATGGTAAATATTCCCTGGAGATGCCGGTCGTACAGATCCTTCCACAACTTTTACTGATCTCGACGGAGAGAGAGAGAGAATTAGGGTTTAACGTCGCATTCAGCAATATTTCAGCTATATAGCGACTGATCTCGACGGTATCAGGATAGGTCCCCTCCCTGTAATACGGACGCGGCTAACGTTCGACGACGTCTGGACCTCAACCTCTTCATACAAAGCAAGTGCATGCTCCCACTGAGCTCTGTCGGAACCTGTCTGTGTAAAAATAGCATCAATGTCGGATGTTTGTGAGATTGTTCTTTTCATTAATCGCAGAATATTCGAACCAATAACGCCCGGTACATGTTTCTTGCGTTAACCTAAAGTTCCTTCACTGTCTTTAACAAGGAAACCCATGTTTGCGAATGAATGTCCGAATGCATGCAGATTGAGTTCTATATAACCAAGGAACGGTATTGCCAGTCCATTTGCACCAGTTATCTTGATGAAAGAGGAAACATCGTATCTTTCGCCAGGTACTGCTTGAAAAAGGACTCCGTTACCGTGGAGACCTGGGCCCCGGTGTCAAGGAGACATCTGATATTGACAGGACCAAGTTTCACAGTAACCTCCGGACAATCACCGACTGCCTTATCTATCCATGGGCCTGCATGATTGGACATCACGCCTGCCGTGTGGCTCTTCACGGAAGGCGATCCTAGTTTAAACGTTGATTGTTGGAACTGTCCCTTGAGTTACGAAGTGGATATGTCCTCTGTAAATGCTGAGTGGAATGACAGATGTAACATGCTCTCCGACCAGACTTCTGTTCCTCCACAATTTTCAACAGCTTGTCAATTTGCTCTTGTTGACGAGCCATTTGCTCAGATTGTCTCTTGATGAGGCTGGAAATATCTTGATCATCCCTAGACATTTCATGGACAACAGCTTGTTTCGGCTTTACTTGTTGAGAATTGCACCATTTCCAAGCCAATCGACAGCCCGGTCACGAACGTCAAAGAAGCTCAAAGTTGGCGACTCTATGTTCAATCTTCGCAGCTCTCTCTTCAGTCCGTCGTCCGCGACTGCTTCTGCCAACCGTCCCTTGAGTGCACTGTCTCGGCTTGGCGCAAATGACGCATCGAGTTGAATGATTCTATCATGTAGATCCACTAGCTCTAATGAGCAAGCTAGCAGATCTTCACTTGTACCTTGCTTGTATGCAAAAAAGCGCTGCTGTAATTTTGGTAAGTTGTCGCCATCTCCAAACACTTTGATCAGGGTAGAAAATATCTGGCCTGGGTTCTTCACAATATCACCACCACGGCCAATAATTTCCCTCCTCGCGTTCCCAGTCAAATGTTCAATAACGAGGCCTGTTCCTGAAGAGACAACTTCCGGGTGCCGAGATGGGCCTGAACATCGCACACCCATTCGTGTACAGTTAAATCCGATGCTTTCTCCGGTTGACCGCGGAAGAGTTCTAATTTTCTATTTGAATTTATAATGGTTGGACGACAACTGGCACTTTCCTGCTGTTGACTGCTATCAGGTTGGTTTTGTATATTTTGCATAGATTTTATTAATTCTGTAGCTTCAGCTAACTGTCCAATTTTAGCCTCAGCAGTGTTCTCTGCCTCCTTGAGCTGCATCTCCATCTCCCGCAGTTTCCGTTTCAAATCTTCGACCTCAGGCATTTTGACAAAGTTCTACAAATATAACCTTTTCAATACTTGTCAACAGCAGCATTACAGTTTGCCAGGTTCATTGTTTACCATTTGTCAACAAGAGTTATCTTTCATTAATTAATACATGTAGCTTCAATTTATCATGATGTCGCCCTAATTCAACAGTCAGATTCCGAAAACAAGACCTTCGACCAGATTTTGTACGATGTGGAGGTGCAAAGTGCACTTTACGGACGACCCCATAAAAGTGTCCAGCGATCTCTTACCCCAAGATCATTCACTGAGTGACATCTATCGGCACAATTGGCTCATGATCCGACGACGTTTCCACCGTCATCGCCCACTGCTAGACATCTACAGTTTCCGACTGACCGACCTCGCTCATCTAGGCAACTACGTGGAAGCCATCTCCAAAGACCAAACTACGGCCTTCAAGTTAAATCTTGCCTTTGGGTACATCTTACGCCATAAGATGACGAGTCAACTCCAGTATTTCTATTCCAGTGGCAACAACCAAGTGTTCGACCAGCCGTTCACCATTACCAATCATGCGTCACTGGAGACGTTCCTGATCCAACTAGAAAACGTGGATCCCTTGGAATGGGTGCAACGTCAACGTGATGGACCAAATGGACAGTGGAGAGGGTGACCAATGTTACGTTCTTCGTGGCTAAACTGATCGAACACTTCATCGCCTGAATGTCGTAACCCATGCACTGATGAATAGCACAACAGCCGTATATACTATATAGGTCTACATGCTGATCGTTGACTTGAGCTCAGTAAACACATGTACCTAATGATACGGTGCGTTAAATAATGGAGTGCTGGTGTTTGATATTTCAATTTGTTTTGCTGTGAACATATTAGACATACCCAACGCGGCACCCCAACCGTGGATAAGATGTACTGGAGGAGATATGCCCATACAGCAAGAGAAGAGGAATCCCCATGGTCCTAGCTGAAGTCGAACCCGTACACAGGGTGTGGGTGCACTCGTTGGCCTCACAATGGTCTGTCTTACAGCGACAGAAAAGAACGGCTCTTCAGAGCATCCATGTATTCCGAAAGAGAGACGGCTAACTAAGCACTATGTTCACGCACACACACACACACACACACACACACCAACACACCTACACACATACACCAACACACACACACGCGCGCACACACATATCGTGGGACTTTGAATATTGAAATGCGGCTCAGTCGTACACCACTACATATCGGTCCTCGACTTGGTGGTATTTGAACTGGGTGTGCTAAAAACAGATCACCAGCGAGCGTGCTATAAAAGGGAAGCGACCTGGCCGTTTCATCAGACACTCTGTCAACCACCAAGATGTTCACTTGTACTACGTGCTCAATATCATTCACTCGTCTGCACGACTTGCGCCGCCATGAGGCTACCAAGCACGACGGAGTCGTCCACTAGGCCTATAGCTGTACGATATGTACACAGTCGTTTCAGCGCCCGGGTCATTTAGAGCGCCATGAACGTTCAATCCATTGGCCACCCAAGCATCCATGCGAGGAATGTGGTCGGCTTTTCAAACTGCTCAGTCAGTTGCTGCGACACCAACGCACACGACGACCTGTTCCACAGCCACGTTTGCAGGTAGAGGAGCCCATAGGCACCAGTATCGAGACAGCGGAAACTCCCACCCATCGCACGACGGCCGATGATGATGTCGCCCTAATTCAGCAGTCAGATTCCGAAAACAAGACCTTCAACCAGATTTTGTACGATGTGGAGAGCAAAGTGCACTTTACGGACGACCCCATAGAAGTGTTCAGCGATCTCTTACCCCAAGATCATTCACTGAGTGACATCTATCGGCACAATTGGCCCATGATCCGACGACGTTTCCACCGTCATCGCCCGCTGCTAGACATCTACAATTTCCGACTGACCGACCTCGCTCATCTACGCAACTACGTGGAAGCCATCTCCAAAGACCAAACTACGGCCTTCAAGTTAAATCTTGCCTTTGGGTACATCTTACGCCATAAGATGACGAGTCAACTCCGGTATTTCTATTTCAGTGGCAACAACCAAGTGTTCGACCAGCCGTTCACCATTACCAAGCATGCGTCACTGGAGACGTTCCTGACCCAACTAGAGAACGTGGATCCCTTGGAATGGGTGCAACGTCAACGTGATGGACCAAATGGACAGTGGAGAGGGTGACCAATGTTACGTTCTTCGTGGCTAAACTGATCGAACACTTCATTGCCTGAATGTCGTAACCCATGCACTGATGAATAGCACAACCGCCGTATATATTCTATAGGTCTACATGCTGGTCGTTGACTTGAGCTCAGTAAACACATGCACCTAATGTGACGGTGCGTTAAATAATGGAATGGTGGTGTTTGATATTTCAATTTGTTTTGCTGTGAACATATTAGACATACACCGGGCGGCTCGCCCAGCCTGATGTAACATTGGGGATAATACTGTGTATGAACATTGCTGAACTTGTTGTCATTCACGACAAACGCTATCCGCTATACTTGGATGAAATATATACCCCCGATGTGTTATAGTGCCCTTGCGCACTTCCGAAACTGCCCTTTTTCTACTATTCCAGGACTGCGCATAAGCAGAATGACGTCATTTCAGCGACCCAGCCCCTCGAATCTGAGCCACGAGTGCTTCAAACTGATATCTCCTCTGACCCATTCAGACCAATATTTGGCCATCTCGATCCCATAACGACCCTTCCAATGCCTTTTTCACCACAATTCCCTGTCTGCGTATGCGGGCCATAGCCTTACTTTCAAGACACACCCATCCAGTCGGAGTCTACTCTACAAGTGTTTCACTATGACACCGCCCACGACTCAATCGGACCAATAGTGGTCTCTCAATCACTCAAACGCACTCCCACGCATGCAAACGGACGATACATTAGTCCAGTCGGATGCTCCTCCACGAGAGCTTCAAAATAAGACCACATACGACCCAATCGGACAACTAGGGGCTCGCCTAGACCCCAAAACGTTCACCCAGCGCTATTTACCCACTACGCATGCGCGCAGTGACTTTTTCAAAAAAATTTAACCAATCGCTTCGGGTCCCCGCCCATCGTGTTCTACGTGGTGGGACGTGAAAAACAAGATCCCACAACCCATACCGCAATGAACATGTGTGAATTGCCCAGTATGGGCCTATACAGACCGCCGTGAACTTTTCGAAAAATTTCACCGCTTATCTTCTAGACCCCTTTCATCGTGTTCTACAGCTCGAGACAAAGAAAACTAGATCCCACACCCCATAGTAAAATCCACAAGAAGAAAAAAAAAAATCCCATACAGGCATTCCCCGTATTCCTTATGTGTTAGGTGTAAACTCCGTGTTCCGCTTTTTATATTTTCGGAACAAATTCCAATTTTACATACACCATTTATCCCACCCTGCCTCCCTCGGCAGGCCCCGATCCGCCGGAGATCGATATTAGCCCTTTTGGACAAAAGGTTGATATGTCTTTTTCCCTATTTTAGGGGTTAGGTCCGTGTTCCGCTTTTTATGTTTCGGGACAATTCCAAATTTTACATGCATCCACCTATGACTTGATCGCACTGGAGAAGCTCTTCACTTTGACACCTCAATCAACCTCGGTCCCAAAACGTCTATTTCCATACACTTTGTCTACTGCGCATGCGCAGAATGACGCCAGTTCCACGTCATACCCATCCCGTCGGATGCTCGTCCACGTATGTTATACAATGATACCTCACTCGACCCAATCGGACCGCTAGGGGCCCCTCTCGCCCCCAAAACGGCCACCCAGCGCTATTTGCCCAAGGCGCATGCGTACAGTGACCCTTTTCAAAAAAAAAATTCAACCAATCGCTTTGGGACCCCGCCCATCGGGCCCTACATGGTGAGAGGTGAAAAACAAGATCCCACAACCCATACCGCAATGAACATGTGTGGGTGTAGGTTCAACATTGTCCAGTGCGCCAGTATGGGCCGTATAGTGATCGGTCCTCTGGTAGATATGCTATTTTCAACCTTGGTTTGTAGCATATGACTTGTGGTGTAATGAATAACGTGTCTGCCTCTAGATAGAGCGACCCGGGTTCAAATTTCCGCTGGGACCCTTTCCCTTCTCCCACTGTATGGCTATGACGAGGGTTCCCCACTTGCCATTTAAGCAAATGGATGGCGATATTGTCCGGGACCCTGCACATTCCATGGATGCTTCGGAAGGGCAGATAAAGGCTATATATTCTCCGGGAGATTGCCGCAGGGGGCCGGAGATGACCGAAGATTGCCGGAGATGACCGGACATTCCCGGACATTGCCGAAACATTCAAGATGATTCTCACGAAAACCCGCGTATTTGAAGTCTCGGGACTATTTTCTGTCCGCAGAAACTTGTTCCCGCGACCGCATCACCGCCGGAACCGGAAGCGACCGTATCACCGCGGAGGAATACATGCCCCCAGCGGTCACTTCCGGTCACGTGATCATTGCCGGAACTATAGCGGCCTTCGCGAAAAAATAAGCCCAAATTTGCTCTTTATATACTACTGACACGCTAATTCAAAACAACCGCTGGGTATTAAATGTACGAGATTGTGTAATACACGAAACGACACGAGAACTCATTCGAATCACCAAAAAGTTTCAGGTAAACCCTCTATGAGGATTTAGGGATTACCCATTTGCGTACACTTCGCCATCCATAAGATGGCTTGCGAATCGTCATTCTCGTCTCGCGAGACTCCCTACTGCGAGAAAGAGTCTCACGCGTAAATGGGAGCCATCCCCCCAAAATTTGGGGGGTGAGTAGGCGGCGTATGATTATCTGGCTTGTCACTGACCTGCAGACTCCGCCGAGTTAGAAGCGAATTGCTAAACATAACGTGGGCTATATAGGAAATGACTCTTTCCGTTTCGGAGCATATCAATCGCGAACAAATTATTGTCGGTATGTATACTTGGCCGTGAAAGCGAGTTATCTAATACAGGAAGTAGTTCGCGGGTAGACACGGCTCGCTTTGAGAATGATATCATGCTGCCTCGCTTTGAGATTGGAGATTCAAAAATGTCACCAGTTTACATGAGAGTCGCTTTGGTCTCCCGCGGGTAGACACGGCTCTCTTTGAGAATGGCGAATCGTGAGTCTCCATTATTGCGGAGCGATATCCGGTATATTACGGGATTCTGTTCGGCCTTCATCCGGCAGAGAACAGACTCGAGAAATCTGATAAATTACACGTTTTCAAACCACTTGGGAAACAGATATAGGCTAGGCTTACAAAATATATAGGTATAAATAACTTTCGTATCACCCAAGAGGTGTGGTAGATCTGTAATTTTCAACAAGTAGGGCATCACATGATTCGAAAATGGCGAGTTACGTTGGGGTTACGTCGGTAGACTTTAGCTGATTGGCTGACGAAGTCACGTGGTATTGATTTCTGGAAATTCCCTCTCGCACTTGCCGAAAGTAGGCTGTAAATGGATACACACGATCCCAGGGTCAGTCTTACCGCGTAAAGATGACCGAGATGGTTACAGGTTGAGGGATTACCTAGACTGCAAATGCGTCAAATTTAGCAGTTTGTTCATGAACACAGATGCTCTGTTTAAACAACTGCTGATTGACAGACACGTGAAGGACAGATTGTGTTCACAAGTTTGCTAAATCAATTAAAATAAACCATTGGGGGGCAGGTTCTGAATAGACTCCCGGGAACAAGAGTCGGTTAGGATAGTGGCAGTCTAATGAACAATTTGACCGGTAGCAAGCGCTATTGGTAGTGAACATTTTGTTCAATAAAAAGTAGATATTCTTCTTCAATTTTATGTTATCAGTTACGGTATTTGTTTTAGTATATAGTACTTTCATAAAGTGAAGGCCAAGAAACTACATCATAGTGTGGGAAAACAATACTTATATCTTGCCGACACTTCAGCTTAATTACGGTACCGTACTGCAGTCAAATATTGAGAATATTCATAAACGTTCATGTTATCAAATTCCAATGTATAAATGCTGATGCATACATGTACGTAGAGGAGTTGTCACCCCGGGGCTTCTCCGGGGGATATCCAAGCTCATGATCCGAGAGGCGGAGCTACAGAACTTCTAGGGGCATCTCCGGGGGATCCCATATCCAAGCTTACGTTCCGCTATTATCTGACCCCGCCATTACCTGGCCCCGACAAATCGACCCCGGGGGCCAGATATCAAACTGGGTGATGAGCTGAGCCCTTTTATCCCCCGTACCGGTATTATAAATACGAGTCCCACCAGGGTAGCTAAATAAACCTAGTGTATTGTGTATTCACCTAGTACTGAATCTATCGAAATGTTTAGTTAATTATTCATTTACTCACTAAAGTATATATTGGTATTCATATTATGTGACTGACGGTCGGGGCGTGCCTGTTGTTGGGAGGAAGATATATAAAATTATTGCATCGAAAAACATTAGAAAACAAGAATGACTACAAGCCTTCTATTTCATATGATACAGGCACACCGAAGACCACAGACGAGTTGGACAAGACCTGAAACAGAAGACGGAAGACGATCACAGGAATACCAACAGCGCCTTGAGTGACAACGCCGCATAGCAAGAACACCCAGAATCAGAATACTCGACCCTAAACCACACCGACACGCTACTCCATAGATGACCCCGAACTGACGCTTTAACACAGAATATGATCCTTTGACTTTCACGCAATATAGGACGTAGACCTGCCGCCCTGTACCCCAATACACACTCCAAGCAATTGTTACAGGCACAGATTTCTGGAAGAACCCACCCTGTTCCCAAGGGCGTCGTTAGTGAAGCCGATCCGAAAAATCCTAAAGACGCCCTTGGTTCTCCCAGTTTTTTCTGGACGGCTTTGTGCGTACAAAGGGGTACCAAGACAAAGGAATCATACACGCGATTACAGAGAACTCATATTTACCAGTATAATTTAACCAAAAACCAAAAAGAGACTTACGAACTTGTACATATAGCGATTCTTATTTACTTCTATTTATATCTCCTACTAATCTCTCATTGTTATTTATTATTTATCTATTTATTTATTTATTTATATATTTAGCGCTGGAAAAGATATTCAATAAACAAAGTAATGTACCGCGAAATTCGAATAAAACATTGAGTTGATGGGCCGCGAAATCCGAATGGGAAGCGGCCCTTAAACTACAATTTCAATCAAGTAGCTAAATAATATATAGCCCTCTAGTATGAGACTCTGAGTACTAGAGGGTTATTATATTATTTAGCTACACCAGGGCCGCCCCAGGCTAGCTAAATAATATATAACCCTCCCGACTCGGGAGGGCTATATATTATTTAGCTACCCCAGGCAGTACCGTTCTGGTCAGTGCCGCATATATGGCGGTACGGTTTTAAACCTGTTGGCTGTAACACCAACACAACACCCCATCAACACACTTTAACCACACGGTAATCATTGATAGCCAACTGGTGTCATCAGCTAGCTGATTAGCCCAAAGAGGTTTCATTTATCTTCCTGAGGAAAGGGACGGTACTCTACCGGTTTATGCGGGATCGGATTGTCTCCCTTCGGGGAGTCTGGTGGCACTTGGGTACTTGGGGGCGCTCAAGTTGCAATGTGCTTGTTTTTTGCTTTGCTGTGAAAAGCCTTAAAACAAAACCGTCCATGCGGAAGAGTGCAGACTGACAAGATCTGTCACGGACAGAGTTAGAGATGAGTGATGACACAATGTTCACAACATAACAGAATATCCGACAATGATGGTAGGTACGGCCTAGCCCGAATCTGGATCAGCGTGGGCATTACGCTGTTGGGGTGTTGTTGTTGTTTGTTGTTGTTGTTGCACCGGCATCTTACACAGGTTGGGGAAAATACCTTGATCGAGGTATTATACCTTGATCGGGGTATTATACCTTGATCGAGGTATTAGCCTATACCTCGATTGGGGTATAGGCATGATAGGGCTATGTCAACTTCAGTTTTTATATATTTATGGAAAATGTGGACATTCACAAACATGCCGGACTGCATGAATAGGCTTCACTCACCTGGAATTCTGAGCACCTCATTGCGCACCTGGATTTTTACCTGGCTGGAGTCAGACAAATGGCTTTGAAGTCTATTGTTGTCCGTGTATGACGTCAGATACCTGGCTAACCTGTAAACAAAATGCAAATGATTGAATTAAGCTCACACGACCATCAACAGCGGCAAAAAAAACACGTATATCCTGTATCCATCGTTTATTTTATAACAACAACGTCAGATTTCTACTTCAATTCGACAAAATTTGAGTGCAAACCTGTAATTAGGTATTATAGATGCAAATTCGGTATTATAGATGCAAAGCCAAATTACTTGACCATCTCTTCGCACAATATAGAATAAGAAAGATGACAACTAACACGGTTTATTATAAATCTAATCGTGTATTACGAAATTTTGCCCGTACTTCACGCTTCTGTTGCCATGGCGCTCCGCTTTGACCTTGGTCATGTGACAAGGTCATGTGGATCAAATCAAGGAGGGTGGCGATTGTGGTCTGGGCTAAATTTTTCCACTGTTGACATTGAACAATTGCGACGTACAACACTCTTGAACTTGAATCACACTGTGGGACATGGTTATAAAACATTACTGAGGTCTCATTGAAATAAATATTGATAATTATGATGGCACATGACTGACCCAACGGGATGAAAAAATCGTTGGAAAATTACGCACTATAAAAGTTGGCCTTTTAGTCTAGAAACAGCTACCGTAGGCATCTTATGGCCTAATGCTAACTTCTATGTGTGCGTCTGGAGCGGGAAGGTCCTACAACGGCCAGTGCCAGCATATTGTACTCTATAATCTGCATGGAATTTTAAACTATGCGATCACTTAGCGTACCGTAGGCCTACCTTTTTCATTCAAGAAGAACAGCTTTGGATTTTAAAGCAATGCGATGAAGCACATGGACTTGAGAGAAAGCGCAGCCGGACATGTTGAACATTTGTCTGCTCCCTGCTTGGATATCTAATTACAGGATATGGATATCTAATTACAGGCCAAATGTTAACTATACACGTTCCAGGGCGCTGATTAAACCATGGCACTATGACACACTGCTGGTTGTAGGAGGCAGGTATACAGTTGTCCCGAGAGAGCAACGTATTTGTATTGTGATTTAGCATCCATTGGTGATGAGTACCACTTTTTACTTGTGTATCCTTCCTTCCAAGAATTAAGAAAAGATTTCATTGCAGCTAAATTTTGGGCCAGACCATCAGAAAACAAGTTTATTTCCATGATGGCTAACCGAACTGCCAGTGTGCAGAATAAAATAGCTACATTTGTACAAAGAGGAATCAAACGTATTGTTTAGTAGAAATCCCTCCCATATTGATTACTATTATTATAGTTCCGTTTTACTGTATTACGTGTCATTCTAATTTGATATGTTGTACTCTTATCTGCTGTTTTCTCAAAAATGTTTTGATTCTGAAACTTCAATTCAATTCAATTCAATTCTATCTCTGGCAGGCTCGATGGCCAAGCGAAACAAGAGTTTCTTATTTGTCAAAGGGAACAATAAGTTTTAATTTACGAGGGAGGATTTCATATTCCTGCCGACCCTCGTAAAATAGAGACAAAATGTAATTAATAGTAGTACATAAGGAAAATGTTTGCCAATATGCAGAGGCGTATTCGAAGGCGTGCAATACGCCGGCATTTATGGTGAGGTAATTTCCGGAATTCATGGAAGATCACAGCACTATAGGTAAAGTCAATTTCGGTGATGACGTACTTCATTTGTTGAAGTAACTTCCGGTGAGAAGAGCAGTATACAAAGCGAAAAGCGGTCGTATTGCGGGCGGGATACGGGCCGGATTAAGGTTCAGCGTAGGTCATGAGGTCGAATGTCATTAAATATGGCCGCATTAGTAGATCAATCGTTAAACGTCTAACTAGAGTAGTATGTGCTGACTGGCTTGGGGACCGGGTGTGGAGCGTGGTATGTGAAGGAGGCATTCCGCTGTTTTTTATTGCTTGTTAATTCGCATCGACGCTTTAGTAAATGATGAACCACCTTTCTTATATACTTCGAAAAATCGGCAACCGTGCTGAGAACCTCAACATCTGTAAACGTGCTGGAGCTGCAACAGTATTGGAAGCATACACTCTCAGAAATATTCAGGGAATAATTCTGAATAGATCATCCAGAAGTCAATTTCAGGGGTTTTACCTGAAATCCAGGAATACTTTCCTGAAATTCAGGTATATCATACATGAACTGAAGCTAAATTACCAGAATTTTAGGGGATTTTACGTACTAATCATGTACATCCTTCGAAGCCTGTGTTTGTGGATGGAGATGGAAGAAAGGTCCGTGTAACCTTGCACAGTTCTATTTTCGTTTTTGGTTTCTTAAAATTAATTTTTGTTTTCCGTTTTCGGTTTCTGAGAATAAAAAAGTCAAATTTGACAGTCAAGTTTCAAATTTCAATTTCCCTTTTAATAAACGCAAAAATGACAATGAAATATTGAAAATTGACTGAACTTGTCCTTTTTTCGTTTTTTTTTTATCCTTGATGTAACAATGTTAAGTGCGCACTCACAACGGTTATGTCACTTTCGGTGCTCGGAGTAGTATGGAAAGCGCAAATCGTGTCGTTTGGTCAGATTTGGAGCATGATACGTGTGAATTGAATGCGTTGAAACGAAATGACGCCAAAACTAAAGTGTTGGAGCGTTTCACAACTGCACCTAAAGCATTTTTTACGCTTATCATTGAGGGGTGCGTGAACTCTCATTCGCTCAAGGTCTCAAAAATAGTGGCGGATGAGTGAAGTGTTGAAGCATTCAGACGGAGTCAATTGTGGCCGCTGTATGTTTCTTTCGCAGCCCAAAATAGCACATTTGAAAGTACATGTTCGAACTAATTTATTTTTTTTTATTTCAAGCCTTGCCTTCTACTACTCTAAAACATTTTACTCCAGTCTTGTTCTGACTCCCTCCATGGATGAAATGTCTCGCAATATAATATGACTATTGTTCCACATGGATGAAGATTTGGAAATCTATCTCACCCCTGTGTGCTTTACATGGACTATTACAGCAATATTCCATGACTACTGCTGTACACGGATGACCAGTGCACAATGTCTTTTTCGGCCACACACTCCGCTCAAGAATATCTTGGAATATTTCCCCGACTGCATCATTTATAATTTAATCGTAACAACCAAAAGTTATCTTCGTTTACACTCGAACGTCGACGTCTGAAAGTGTTCTAACTTCGTGAGTTGTTTTGGCCTGATACATACACAGTGACAATGTTATCGGCCGGACGATTATTTAACATTATTGTAAATATATTACCGGGTACTATGTATCCGCTTTTCTTTATGGCGCAAGGCCGCAGTCGATTAATCTGGTCATTCGTACCAATTGTTTGCGTCAGTGTGTTACAATTAGTCAGTCTTGGAATTGTCTACAACCACTCAGTAGGCCATCAACATATATTTATGTTTGTCACTTTTTCATTCTTAGTATCACTTCTCGTCCCAATTGAGTTCATCAGCTATATTGCGACGACCATAATTCTAACAATTTCAACTGAAAGAAGTTAATAGCCCAGCAATCCAGAACACGTCACTTATGGATAATTTGTACTGTGAGTGGTCATAAGTGGTCAGACCTCTTTCAGTTTTTCATAATATTCTGTGGTACTCTAACTGATGTGTTATTCTTCAGATGTTGATTCTTGAGGAAAACCTATATTCCATATTTGTGCTCCTTGTAGTAATAATTCACCTACGTTAATGTCGTATTCATCGTCGTTTCATTTCATGGTTAATGGAAACATTTCACAGTCTTCGCTGGTTAGCACTTGTACGTGTAGGTATACTTGCACACAAAACTGGTGATGCCCAGTGTCACCAATAATGGTAGGCCAATATCCATATACTGCAGCATCAATCAAATGCGAGGCTTTGGAAGTCTATGCAACCACAAATTGGAGATTATCCATAATTTTGGTGTTGTACTCGCGACATACATTCCGAGATTCGACCATGTTAATTATATGATCGTATAGAAGAAGGAAAGTAAAGCTAACGAATAACAAATATAACTGAAATTTAAAACGTCATTAATGGAAATGGTATTTTTGAATTTATGCGCCAATATGCTACAGACAAGTATTTTCACAGGTTTCAAATCTGATTTACTGAAATATTCTCTGTATTAATCGCAGTTGTATGCAGCGGCACAAGGTGGTTATGTGATGATCTGACATAGACAATGCCTCATTTCCAAGGTTAAAACTACCGTACTTCTTTTAATGTACGCTACAGAAATGGCATGGCATTTAAACGAGAGGCTTGCACAATAGGAGAACAACATAAACCACACGTATAATTGTTATTTGATTAGGTAACAGGACCGAAATCGACGATGAGGAATTGACAATCACGGAATATCACTGCATTGTTGGTATAGTCCCAATTTAGAAGGTATAAATCATTCGACAATTTAGATTTGGGAATTTGAATGTATTAATAAACTGACAATGACGTTCATGACATTTTATCGTCACTATCCCAGATGCGGTCGGATTGATGTAAAACTTTGAATGTCCAATTACTATCGTTATACACAAAGTTCTCTGTTCGTACCCAGCACAATGGATAAATGAAGACAGAAATTCCACAACAGAATTATTGATATAGTAATGCAGTTATAGCAAAAATCTAGGAATTTGGGATGACCACATGGCGTTATAATAATGTTGGCCATGGACATGGGGTGCTCGTGTCGGATGAGCACAAAATATATCGATAAATGATCAAATATTACACTTTTCAATAGAAATGGTTTTGTAAACTTTAAAAACATAGAGTAGGCCAAAATGTTCGTTTCATAAACAACAGAAAAGAAAGACTCTTGTACTGTATTGTAAAACTTTAATAATCGATATACCCATGTTTTATCTGGGTGAGTAATAACATTTGCATTAATTGTCTTGCTGCTTCGATGGAAGTTCCCACTCGGTTGAATCCTCTCCGTTTGTACTGCTATCACCAGTCCATTTCCTCGTATTACGGACTGTAATAAGGACCATTTATTCAGAGGGACAGAGATAGAGCTCAGGTGTAAGGAGTCTGTGTGAGGAGTTTGGTCACGCTTGACTGACGCCATATTTCCTGAATTTCTTAGTGGATCGACAGCTATGCAAATCGCTTCCCATCCGGCTGTAAGGAATGGTCTGTAAAGAACAAGAACAGGTGAGTATATAAAATGACCCTTCTATATTCCACACATGACATTACTTCAGACATACACCCCGTTTTTTTCGCATTTTTTTCATTTTTCCAAAACCACCCGGCATAGCTAGCATGAATCTTTCAACAGCATCACAGGCGGCTGGGACAATCTATATGCCGGCGCCATATTGAACGTACGTATAAAGAGAACAGGCTGGAAACGCTGTTCAAGGCTTCTCGCCAAACGGGCGTAAATAAAGCTTTATCTTGTCCAAAAACTATACCACCTTTCCCCTAGGACCCCCAGCGATGCTCATGCACACTCGGGTCCTCAACACCAGGTGCTTTATCCGAGTTTTAGCCGTCAATTCAAAATCAACCCATTGGACTGTTTACCTGAGACAATGACCCAGTTTACATACGAATCGCCATAATTTCCTCGGTCCTTTCCGCCTCCGCTCCGACCAACTCGACTTGTTTGACAGTGTATGTCTTTCCTGTCCCCGCTTGTCCGGTGATGCATAAATTGTGCCCATCATTGACAACTTGCACGGCTAATTGCTGTAAACGATTCATCGTGAAAATCTACTGAAAACTCATAGAAAACAAAGACGCAAAGAAACTACGAGAAACTCTTCCCACCAGCAGCGCCATGTTGATCCGCTGGTAGGTCACGTGCTCCGGCTGACGCATAGGGGATTTCCAGCTCGAGTTGGTCGGAGCGGAGGCGGAAAGGACCGAAGAATGGCGATTCGTATGTAAACTGGGTCATTGTCTCAGGTAAACAGTCCAATGGGTTGATTTTGAATTGACGGCTAAAACTCGGATAAAGCACCTGGTGTTGACGACCCGAGTGTGCATGAGCATCGCTGGGGGTCCTAGGGGAAAGGTGGTATAGTTTTTGGAGAAGATAAAGCTTTATTTACGTCCGTTTGGCGAGAAGCCTTGAACAGCGTTTCCAGCCTGTTCTCTTTTTATACGTACGTTCAATATGGCGCCGGCATATAGATTGTCCCAGCCGCCTTTGACAGCATCCATTGCTTCATTATTCCATGATTTTCACGGCAACGTATTGCTTCGTTTTATGCGACTAATCATTCAAATTAGCCACTTCAATATTTCAAAAATGACTGGAAACACGGCTTCAAATGACATATTCGGTGAAAATTTATTCTGTAAATGAAAAAAGCATAGGGTGGCATACTTCCATATCAAGGTCATGCGCAAATTGCAGGATTTGGGAGGCAATGCCTAGTAAATCAAGTTCAACTGACAGATACATAATCTAATTGCTATGTGCACATAAAAAACAGACCTCTACTCTGGGTATTATGACCCTGCCATGTGTATGCAGTGTGTGAAATAGGAAAATAAATTCTAGTTGCCCCTGGGCAAGTACGGGCAACTGACACATCCAAATGCAATGCAATTCAAGCAAAATTAGGTTGCCCAAAGGAAATTTTGGTTGCCCCGGGCAACAGGGCAAAGGGCTATTTCGCACCCTGGTATGCATGCTAGGAGATTGTGCATTGCATCAGACAATTTAATCAAATTTATTCATCAGTCAGTGCATCTACATTCATGCAACATGGATATGACTTTGAGATGGAAGTATGCCATCACATGCCATTTTCATTTACATAATAAATTTCACCGAATATGTCATTTGAAGCCATGTTTCATTTTTGAAATATTAGAGTGGCTAATTTGATTGATTAGTCGCATAAAACGAAGCAATAAGTTGCTGTGAAAATCGTGGAACAATGAAGCCATAGATGTTGTTGAAAGATCCATACAGTCCACGGTATGTGTGGATGTCCACATTTTCCTTAAATTGGCAAAAACTGAAGTTGACATAGCCCCATACCCCAATCTAGGTATAGGTAGGGAGTTCAGTAAAAATTTTAGTTTTCATTAACCACATACAGACTAGGAATTCTGAGATCTGATTCAGACAAGGAATATTTTGCTACAAAAATTACGAGAATTGGACCATTATAACTCATTCTCGGACTGACTGAAGTTTCGGAAACTTGACCTTCCATGCCCTTCTGGCCTATATATATAACATTACGTAATTACTAGCAAATGGTACCCTTTTGAGGATATTTTTCAGTCAAAATTTATCATAATCTATTTTAAATTTCAAACCACTGACAGTAGAGTGATGAAATTTTGACCACATCTCCAGGCAATAAAGACGAATAATCTATATTATTCACGACTGCTACACTCGCATATAAAACTCAATAATTTGCATAATTAATAAGACAAAATTGGCTGATCTTCATTAGAAACCTCCAGGAAACTTAATAAAAGCAATTCAGTGTGAATTGAAGTTTGCTTGTGTAGTTTGTAGTTAAGTAACTCCGAAAACGTAGGAAAGGGGGAGATAACTCTACACCATGAGCAATTTTCAAGATGGCCGCCATACAAAATGGCCACCAATCAGTCTCTTTGAACTTAGACATGTTGGGTATCAAATTGAAGCCCTTGAAGAGCAGAGTACAGCCATAGTGGTTGTAAGAAACAGTAAAACATATTAATGGAGAATTCAAGTATTATGTAGGCAAAAAAGATGAATTTTTCTATTAGAATGTGAAAATGATGGAAAAAATACTGACATGCTGACCAAGTTAAATGACAATGTACACTGTACGAAAACCATCCACACATGCACACGCACCTATGGCATACTTAATACTTGAGTAATCCCATTCATACATGGACTGATGGTTAGCCTGACTAAGCATAGATCTGCATGATAAATTGACTGAGTGAGTTATTAAAGTAATGCCAGATTTGGCAATAAATTATAAAACTACATGTACATGATTAAGCCACATTTTATTTGACAAAAGTAGATATATCCGGATGCTGAATACCAAGTCGAGAGAAAACTTGAGGTAGGCAGTGCTTGTACGACAAGCTTGGATCAGCGTCAATATATTTGAGCACCAGATGAAAAAAGGCGAATGATGGGACCTTTTCAATTATTGATGAATCTACAGTACAATAAATATAAAGCAAAATAAAATAAATGTGTTTTGTTATTGATGTGTTTGAAGAACAATTATTCCCCCTGAAACCGATTAATACAACATCAACACAGTTATTTGATATCGATAGATGTAGAGGGAAAAGACATTTGATTCACATTCAATTGTAAATTGTATTATCCAGTTACGAAATTGGTTTATTTCCAGTTGACATCCATGTAACCTATGTCCATATCCACCGTAATACAGCATAAAGAAATCACGCACAACTTAATAAAGACCATAACTGAAAATTTATTCTGTCAGAATAAAATCAATGTCAGAGAATAGATATACCAGGTAGTACATTTATTTAAGATTTGTTTTCAACATAACATATTAATTTACTTCATTGCTGTTTAAGTTTACATGTGGAATGATCTCCACATATTTTGATACTAATTACCATCCACTGTGTGTCCATATAGGCAAGATCTCGGATCACTTGTTTTCACCATCCATGCGAGATGGTTAAATACATCAAATCCCATCCCACGACGTTGATATAAGTATCTGTGTTCGCCAAAAAAAAAAAAAAAAAAAATTGTTTTGTATTCAAGTAATACACAATTTTATTTTATTGGAAATATATTATTCAACTGTTATTCAATAGTAATTAGGCCTACACTATATTCCAAATATATATTTGTAATATTCTCAGCCAGAACCTGTATTATTTCAAACTAATTGCTCCCCTTTCCTATAATTAAATAACCTCCATAAGTTCAATGTCTTTTTAAAATGTGTACAAATCTGGGGGGAGTGGCAGTGTTTGACGTAATCGCCATTTGTAGAAGGCGCTTATGTTCCATATAGAGGGATAGCCTGGCTGATGGCTGTTCTGTCTTACGATTTGCTTCCCTCGTATTTTTACATAGAGACGATCGTCATTTCTCTCCATTATTTTTGAAACCAGAGCAAATTACTGGAGTGAAAATTATTTAAATATCCAAGGAACATCAACGAACGTAATGATCGTGAATGATTCACTGTAGTTTTCCAGTTTGAGCGGCGACAGTAATGAGGTCACGCACATGTCGGCTGGCGTTGGTAGTCGCCATCTTGAATATATCGTTTTGAAGCGGGGAGAGAAACAACCGCTTCAGAAAATGAATTTTTAACTATGGCCATCTTCGGAAATATCAGCCCAAATCAAGACAGATGACTAGTTCAACCTTCGGACTTTAAGAATATATATTCCGATTAGCGAAATATTACCTTGCGAGTCGGAAAACGGCCCACTTATCAAGAAGATCCGCCTTTGAACACTCCGCTACGGCCCGTGTGGAAAAAATTACGTCATCGGAGAGATTCCCCTAATAGTACAGGGGATTCCCTAGAAAATGACACGTAATTCAATGAAATCGAGGCTCAATGGCCGGTGTTTTTGGCCGAGAGGAAACCCCCATGTTTTCAGGTTCGCGGTACCGTGAGGAACGGATTAGCGCATCATGCGCTAGCCCAAAACAATTTTTTGATAGCAGTACAACAAACACAGCACAACAAGAGATAGAGAATAATTTATTTGTTTCCAAATTTTATTTTAACAGTAAGAAAAAACTGAACAAGTCTAAACCATGCAAATTTTGTTAAAATGAAAGTGACAGTTCTCTTCAACATAATTGACATATTCGCCGGCTAAAACGCCGCCATATTGAATCTCAATGAACTCCCTAGTATAGGCCTATACCTCGATCGAGGTATAATACCCCGATAAAGGTATAATACCTCGATCAAGGTATTTTCCCCAACCTGTTACAACAACATCAACAGCAATCTATACAGGTCGGGGAAAGGTTGAAATTGACCTGAATCACCTCAAAAGGGATGATTCCGCCCAGTTTGGGTGAATGACGTAATGAATTCTCACCCCAATTAAGCTGAATTAATCATAACCCAAAGTGTTTCTTCCCGTTCATCCAAAGACCACGACTTTGAAAGATGATAATGTTCAGTGCATTTGTCCAGGACTTCTTCTCTAGGAAACTGTAAAGTTCATGTTTCTATCCTGTCTGCGAAGTTTTTGGGAAGGTGGAGTATGTTGTCAATCAAAAAATAAACACAAGACATGCAGATTACTTACCATTTTGTAGTATTTTTTCAAAGTCGAACTGTTCTCCAAAACGACCACAGCGTGTTTGGCGCCATCTTTGTTTGCCTCGTTTTGGAACTGCCAGGCGAAATTAATCGATAGTTGATAAAATATGAGTAATACGTGAGAGGGCAAGATTGAGAGAATAAAATTCAATTCAATTCAATTCAATACCAAATTGTCTTCGGCATGAGCTCTCCACAGGATTACCTCCCCTGATGCTTTTTACCGAATATGATAATTAAAAAAATAATTGATCGATTGGTTGACCCTCGTGGCCTCGACTTCGTGAGAACATGGCGGTAACGACAACAATGACAGGTATGAACGTGAGTGAAATATTTCGCAAAGCAAATGAGCAAATGAGCAAATGTACGTCATAAATTTTATGGTATCGGAGAAAACATGTTTCCTATTTTAGCGCCAAAAGTGGTCGGCTCATAATTTGAGATATTTATCATTGTAAAAAAATGATCACTTTGGGTTACGATTAATTCAGCCTAATTAGGGTGAGGATTTATGACGTCATTCACCCAAACTGGGCGGAATCATCCCTTTTCAGGTGATTCAGGTCAATTTCAACCTTTTCCTGACCTGCTATAGTGGCACTCTCCCGTAGAGCTACAATTTTAGCGATGGAGACAGGGTTTTGCTCTCCGACGCGAAAGCACAGAATGTAGGGAAAAATAAGTGACCCAGGATTGTTGTCAGGGATTCCGCCAGAAAATAAAAATCTGGGTCTGCAACATACGACTCGAGGGAGGGAGCGAAGCGACCAAGTCTGAGGGAGCATAGAGACTGAAGGGGGTAGAGTCCGATAGGAAGAAATACAAATTACGTCATTTTAGATTGAGAATCAAACCTAGAATCCAGATCTTGCTCTTCATAGGGAAACATTGTGGAAGGGCTTTTCAAACTGTTCATGTCATTAAAACGAACAGCAAATTAATCAAGCGCCCGACACTATTCGAAAACCCATATCAGGGCCAACTCATCTGAGACGATATAATCTTCCCAGCTGGAACGAGCTCATCCCACCCGGTATATCGGCTAAACAAAAGACATGAATTGCTTACCCTTCTAACAATTCACTGTATCCCTTCGATCCTTGATTAACAAATGTATGAAAATACTTTCATAGAATTGGGTGGGGTCTGTAGGATGAAAGTTTCAACATTCCACATGTTGGCTGTACATTTTCCCGCCATACAGAGTTGCAATAACATCACGTGATCAATACTTGGATAGCATAGCACGTGGGCCAAACTTGCGCTTGTATACGGTTCCCGCTTCATAATACATTCAGCTCACACCGTGACCTCAATATATTATGCCTGCGTAACAGTGAGATCATGACTCACATATGAAAATTTAAAAAAAATGTTTCAAAGCTGAAAAAGAATTCCCTTTTACCTCTCTCCGATCATTATTCTGGCTCGACTGCAGCTATTCTGCCATTTATAGGCCATACACTCACCTGTTTAAGCCTACCCAGTTTTATTCAAGCATATATACATGTAGGCCTAACATGATACGCATCAATCCACGATCTATGTTTTAATTAATCAGAAAATTGATTCGATCCGTTTCAGATGTAAATGTATTCTGGAATATTTCAGACGAAAGACAGATCTATAGATGATCGTGACGAAACAGCCAAATGTACAACCAATATGTACAATCTGATATTTCCTCATGCGTTCAGCAAAATTAATTCACATTTCAGACAGTATAATGTAGAGAATAAGTAGACAGAAAACCTTTCAGTTTATTCCATCTTTTTTATTTTTTAAACTTCTAATTCCAACCCATGCTTGCAGTTGTTGACACCAGGTCGGATTGCTGGCCATTTGTCCCATCATCAGACTTCATCTGAAAATATAGTAGCATAAATGTTCCGTTTAATTATCACCATATAAAAGTTAAAAGTAAGCTATAATGACCGTAGTAGAAATGTGCAGAAAAGAAGCGCATCTTCAAAAATTTCTGTAAGGGCATTTCACGTCGGCCATCGATCGTTGTCGGTGCTTTTCATGTTTCATTCAAATAGAATTTCAGCCGTGTGCAGTTCTGTTTTCTCGAAAGATAATCATGGTATTTATCAATATTGGGATTACTGGTTGAATAAATTATTCGATTTTAACGAACGTTAGAAACATAACAAGTGATCCATAGCCGGTCGTGTATAGACAACAATTATAAGCGCGCAACTAGATATATTTCCCCGATATCAGAACTTGATCGGGACATGTGGCAGTCAGCAGGGTTATCAAGTGCAGGCTCAGCGGTTACCAAGAAACGAGCTGACAAGCCCAGTCTGCCAGCCTCGCGTGTCAAAGATAGACAGACGTGTATATTTAGACTTTTAGCTACCATTTTTAGCCCACCATCACCAGATGGTGGGCTGCTCAAATCGCTTTTCGTCCGTCGTCCATCGTACCGTCTGTCCGTCCGTAAACAATTCTTGTTATCGCGATTTCTCAGGAACTACTGCATGGATCTTTCTGAAATTTGGTACACAGGTTCCCCTTGGGGTCTAGTTGTGCAGATACATTCCTGGTCCGATATGAAAACCCAATATGGCCACAAGGCGGCCATCTTGGATTTCCCCATGAAACCTTGTTACCGCTATTTCTCAGGAACTACTGCATGGATCTTTAAATTCGGTACACAGGTTCCCCTTGGGGTCTAGTTGTGCAAGATACTTTTTGTGGTCCGATTCGAAAATCCAAGATGGCCACCAGGCAGCCATCTTGGATTTCCCCATGAAACCTTGTTATCGCGATTTCTCAGGAACTACTTCATGGATCTTTCTCAAATTTGGTACACAGGTTCTCCTTGGGGTCTAGTTGTGCAAGATACCTTTTCTGGCCCGATTCGAAAATCCAATATGGCCACGAGGCAGCCATCTTGGATTTCCCCATGAAACCTCGTTATCGCGATTTCTCAGGAACTACTGCATGGATCTTTCTCAAATTTGGTATACAGGTTCCCCTTAGGGTCTAGTTGTGCAAGATGCCTTTTATTGTCCGATTCAAAAATCCAATATGGCCACCAGGCAGCCATCTTGGGTTTCCCCATGAAACTTTGTTATTGACTCATTTCTCAGGAAATACTACATGGATCTTTGTCAAATTTGGTACACAGGTTCCCCTTGTGGTCCAGTTGTGCAAGATACCTTTCTGGCTCGATGCAAAAATCTAATATGGTCAAAAGGCGGCCATGTTGGATTTCCCATGAAACCTTGTTATCGCGATTTCTCAGGAACTGCTTCATGGATCTTTCTCAAATTTGGTACACATGTTCCCCTTGGGATCTAGTTGTGCAAGATACCTTTTCTGGTCCGATTCGAAAATCCAATATGGCCACAAGGCAACCATCTTGGATTTCCCCATGAAAACTTGTTATCGCGATGTCTCAGGAACTACTGCATGGATCTTTCCCAAATTCGGTACACAGGTTCCCCTTGGGATCTAGTTGTGCAAGATATCTTTTGTGGTCCATTTCGAAAATCCAATATGGCCACCAGGCAGCCATCTTGGATTTCCCCATAAAACCTTATCGCGATTTCTCAGGAACTAATGCATGGATCTTTCTCAAATTTGGTACACAGGTTCCCCTTGGGGTCTAGTTGTGCAAGATACCTTTTCTGGTCCGATTCGAAAATCCATTATGGCCACCAGACGGCCATCTTGGATTTCCCCATGATACTTTGTTATTGTCATTTCTCAGGAAGTTCTGCATGGATCTTCATAGCTCATGCCAAAGGGTCAAAGACATTTGTCTTCGCTTCCAGTACCCAATGATGACACATGCAAAAAAAAATACTACAAAACGAAGACGAATGATCCTCCAGACATTCGCTTTCAGACTAACTTTGCTCTTTTCTCTTGTACTATTACAACTGACATAAGTACAGTTTCTAGAAATCTTGAAACTCCTTAAACTTAGATAGATGATATCTTGGTGTTTTCCAGTGCCCCTTTTTCGATCTTTTTCGCTCAGATTCGAAATTCTGTAAACAAAATTACAAATCAATCATTTGTTCATGGTAACAATGGACACAAAGATCCTCTTGTCATTAGCTTACAATTATCGGACAATGGTGGGTGCCAAGATCCTTCAGGATCTGTCGTAAGGGGGATTTTTTTTTTATTTAGTGGGGGGAATGGATCCATTGACGGACCCAAAATGACCCTAGCGGAATCCTTGGTTGTTATTGGAAAATATGGAACAATTCTTTTCAAATTTGGTGTGTGGGTACCTCACCTCAATATCTCGTTTGGCATTGTTTTTCATGCAGATCAACATATAGCTGTTGCCACTTGGGGCCAATATAAAATTATGTTTCCGAACAATAACAATTTCTTGCGCTGTAAGAATTTTGCGCAATTGCCCTATTGTAATTACACTAGGTACCACAGAACCAAAAATAGTCCCTGTGCTCTCCAATGCCCATGCATGAGTACCCAGAATCCAATCTGTTCGACCACGTCACTTCTTTCTTTCCATTACAAATCGTAGTGGTCACACATGTTCTCAAATTCGTCCGTAAATCTTGGATCTACCTTTGATTCTACCACAGAATACCTTGGATATTACCTCAGACCTACCTGGGCTGGAAATCTCACCTGTCGGGAAGTATTCAAATCATCTGTGAATAAAAAAATGGCTCCTATTTTCTGCGTAATATGTGGTTATTGAAGCCAACCATGGACCTGCATTTTGCTTGTCTGTTGTGTTGGGGGGAAACTGGTTTGGCCAGTTTGTTAAGAGTACAGAATGTGAGCTTTGGCCCGACAACGTATTTCTAACATATCATGTCGGCTCATGTGCTAGTGTATTTCTTTTGTCTCCCGACCGGTGTGGAGCTGAGAAATTGTTTTGTTCTCCGACTCGTGCTTAGAGCGAAGCGGCAAAGCCTTTTCTTTGTTATGTCTTTTAAACATAATTTGATGTTTATATGATGCCCCGTTTCACTCCTATTGTTGTAAATTTTCTGCCTCCCGCTATTTCTCATAATGTGAGGCTTGTTTAAGATATATTGACCCTACAACCTTACTTCACTGTCAACTTCTGTTCCAGTTTTCAGATTAGCGTTCCCGGCGGCTGCATCTTCATGCAGAAGATATTTCTACAACAGTCCCCTCAGCAGACCGGGATTCGATCAAGCATTCCAGATTTTGTTGCAGTTTCCGGTCTGCGTCAGACTATCTTTATGCGACTATAACTACATGTACATACATTCTTGTACCTACCTTATATATTGGAGCTTCCGCTTCTAGATCTACGGCGCATGCTCCAACATACGTGGCATCAGTTTCCGATTATACAGACATTATACTATGTATCACTGAGCTATTTATTCCACGATAGAGAATGAGATGCTTACTCCATCTGGCTGTTTATTCTACAATAAAGAGTAACATGCCTACTCATCTATAACAGCCCTTGTATCCTCCCATACCTGTCCATTACAGAAGAGAAGGGGTTTAGAGCATATAAGTAATCCTATTGTCTCGGTTGCTCGGCCACATCCGGCAACGTCGAATGTTACCAATCATCAGGTCTTACATCACATTTGACTTCCGGTTATGCAGATCTTCACTTCCATCTCTAACCTGTGAGGCATACGGTATCGTATTTAGACCTATCCTACACAGGTAGTGAATACTGCTCATCATCTGCACCTTCGGCCTAAATACCCAGTTGGGCCGGCAATCTCTCAAAGGCTTCTGTCACTTCCGGAGTGGAAGTACGGATTACATCATCATGTTGCTACCTCCTTTTGCAACTATTGGTGACGATTACGTAGCTATTGGGAGTAACCTGTCTTCACTGTTGTGCTCGTTGATTAAAGCCAATCTGCTGAAGGACTTTCTAGCTCCGTTCGTTCACAAATTAGAAAAAATATATAACTGCGTACATACCTACGTTATTTTGGAGCTTCCGCTTCTAGATCTACGGTGCATTCTTCAACATTATTTTGGAGCTTCCGCTTCTAGATCTACGGTGCATTCTTCAACATACGTGGCATCAGCTTTCGATTATACAGACATTATACGCTGTATCATCGAGATATTTATTCTACGATAAAGAATAAAATGCCTACTCCATCGGACTGTTTATTCTACGATAAAGAATAAAATGCCTACTCCATCGGACTGTTTATTCTACGATAAAGAATAAAATGCCTACTCCATCGGACTGTTTATTCTACGATAAAGAATAAAATGCCTACTCCATCGGACTGTTTATTCTACGATAAAGAATAAAATGCCTACTCCATCGGACTGTTTATTCTACGATAAAGAATAAAATGCCTACTCCATCGGACTGTTTATTCTACGATAAAGAATAAAATGCCTACTCCATCGGACTGTTTATTCTACGATAAAGAATAAAATGCCTACTCCATCGGACTGTTTATTCTACGATAAAGAATAAAATGCCTACTAAATCGGACTGTTTATTCTACGATAAAGAATAAAATGCCTACTCCATCGGACTGTTTATTCTACGATAAAGAATAACATACCTACTCATCTTTACACAGCCCTTGGTATCCTCCCGTACCTGTCCGTTATGGAAGGAAAGCGGGGTGGGGTACAGGGCCCCAACGTATCCTATTGTGTTGGTTGCTCGGCCACATCCAGCAAGTCGAATGTTGCCAGTCCGCAAGTCTTACATTTGACTTCCGGTTATGCAGATCTTCACTTCCATCCCGACCTGTTAGGCATACGGTACAGTAACTAGTCCTATCATACACAGGTAGTGAATGCTGCTCATCTACATCTTCGACCGAAGTACACATTACGTCATCATGTTGCAACGTCCTTTAACAACTTATTGGTGATGATTACGCAGCTATTCAACGTCCTTTAACAACTTATTGGTGATGATTACGCAGCTATTCAACGTCCTTTAACAACTTATTGGTGATGATTAAGCAGCTATTCAGAGTCACCCGTCTTCACTGTTGTGCTCTTCTGTTATAGGCAATCCGCTGGGGGACTTCCTATTTCCGTTCGTTCACTCTTAACTTACGATCATAGGTTGTGAAGACATGATCATCATCTATGGCATTCTACGTATTGCTTTCGACCGTGCAAACGCCTGTTTTTATGACAACAGAACTGTTGTTGTTTTATGGATTTGTATAGTTGGCCACTCCATTGCTTCAACGGTTTCCGATTTGGCGAATTTTCGCCGCTGTGTCTGGGTTGTTTGGTTTTTTTTATACGTGTCGTATAAAAATTTAATAACAGTAGTTCGGTATTCTCTACTTTATTAGACTACCATTCCGAGACCGGAGGTGATTTATTCCCGTAACTAGCTGCTTGAAGTTCTGCCATTGTTACATAGCGCTTTCCTTCTTGACTACAACTTCTATCGACTAGCAACGTTTGGTACCTAGTTGTATGACTTTGCAGCTGGACAGTATGACGTCAATTCCGGTTTTCACTCCAGATTGTAACTCATTCTGCATTGTCACAGCCTCACCCGGGCCCTCTAGTCAGCTTTACAATTATCATTGGATTTTACCAAGTTTCAGGGATTCATACAAGTGAAAAATTTTACTACCGAAAAATCAATATTACTCAAAATTGAGTTTTCACAATGGTGAAATTGAGTTTTCAATTTTTTTTACCACTGATTCAAAGATTGCGATTGAGTTTTCAAATTTTTTTACCACTGATTCACCCATTGGTATTGAGTTCTCAAATATTTCAACCACCACCATGCACAGGATGTTGTTGGTGTGTTTTAATATGGTCAATATATTATACTATGAGAAGGGGTTATTTTTGACCAAAAAAAATTCATCTACCCAATATCCAAATTCAATAAAACTCATTTTATTCAGCGCGTCTTCAGCTAAATTTTTCATCGAATGAAGTATAAAAACCAAGAGATTTACATGTACCATACCACAGGATCAGTCTGAATAACATTGGACATATGGGAATCTATATCACGAATGAAATCGGTGGGAGAAATCAAGCAGTAATTGTTCAAAACAGCAAAGGATCGAACCAGGACTCTTGTCTGCAGTTAACTGCACCAAACACAGCCTCTGCAGATTGTTACTGAATTAAAGTTTAATAAAGTTTTTACATGAGACAGATCTGCCAAGTTCTAAAGTCTAAATTTTCTGAAAACTACCGAATATTTTGGATGGTCACATTCACTCAATGTTAAATTTCTTAAGCAAATTTCTTGAGTGCTATTTATCTCCTGTTAATTTTTTCCAAAATCCATTTCTGGAGGTCACCTCTTATTTAATTTCAGGTCTCATAAAATGCCTTTGGGACAGGCCTATATAGATGTACACTATCCTCTGGCTAAATTATAAATGAAGCTTAATGCAAGTTAATACAGAAATATGTATAAATAATATGTCTTTTTCTAAAGTATGGTTTTCCATTACTCTTCCAACTATGAAAATTTATTGTTTATAATCAACGAGGAGTCAACTTTATGGAGCAGGCGAAGATAAAATATGCAGCCTGGTCTCATCGCAGCGTCGATCGCATTGACATCTCACAAGTGAAGTTGTAGACCAGTCAATGTACTTTACAAAATACAACCCGATCATGATTGCAGGTCTTGGCTTGTACAAGTCATGTGAAATTTAGATGTTTTGTCTTAATGTATTTTCAATCCTTGACATCGCTGGACATTTCACTTTTTACTTCGTGTTTGATGGATACTGAATGAACCGAACGTCGGCATGACGGTCCAGATTTAGCCGGAAAGTATTGTCAACTGACTGCAGGCACGTGGCTCTACAAAGCGCAAGACTGTCGTTGGGCTGTCATCCCTATTGCGGTAATGGAAACTTCCACTGACCCGGTGTTGTAAGCCCACAAGGCTTCCCGATGAATCGAATTGGAAGAGTTCACTTTCAAAATAGGGAAGTAAGGCACAAAAGTTTTCAACACGCATATCGCTTTTCAACAACAACAACGTGAGGGCAGATTTATTTTCTTTGTATTTCATTTCTGAAACTTGCAACTCTGGCGGACAAATTCACGACCTACGCGATTTAAAGATGATAACAACAACTACACAGGGCCTGCTTGAAGTTGAAGAGAAAAAAACTTCCGGCGCCTGTGAAAGGTAAACTTAGTATCGTTCTCGCGGTAAGATCGTCGTTCGATTGAGTTATTTCGTAATTTGGGGCTGTCAAATTAACTTTGACCATGTCTGGCGAATTGAATTTTCCACGAATAATTGAGTATTTGTCCAGCAAAACGAAAGCAATTGAGTTTCTTGCCGTACGAATTGAGTTTTCAGATTTTTTTTACCACCGGTAAGCGACTTGTACACATGTTGTATGAATCCCTGAGTTTACGTTCCTTTACCATCCATCAGTGCCCGGTTCCTCGTTGATCCATATAAGTTATGTAGACCATGACGATTGGGTGTTGCTGTTACGTCATGAACGGAGCATCATCTCCGGATATGACTTTGTCAGAATTTGGATCAAATTCTTTTGAACCGAACGTTTTGGGTTTGTTTCGTCCAACTACTTGTACGTCACATCTATACCCCAAAAAATTCTGAGGGTGTTTGCCGAGATTGGTCATCTTTAAAATGGAACGTGTAGAGATCATAGTTTCCTAAAAATATGTGATCTTCTGCAGTTTATTTCCTCGGGGATCCTGGTAGATCCTCTTGATATTCCACTTCGACTGTGTCTTATAGAAGTAGTGAACGTGTTCACTAAGAAATCCTCATAAGAGGACCTGTTTCGACTCGCCTTCTTGTGTACACAGCTCATCATGGGATTGTGATTACTTCGGTCAGTTACATCAGAATATGTTATCTCACTCAGCTTGACACGGATGGGGTTCTTTGAAATCCTTTCTGCTAAAATTGCATTCCCTCATCTTCTCTACTTCTGGTGGAGAATGTGGAATTGATGACAGACTTCTCAGCGACGGAGACGTAGTATGATGCCGCGGCCTGGGGACATCATTTCTGATGTTACATAACTAGAAGAAACTATGGTTTACCTATTCTTCCAAGAAGTCATTTTGTCTTCTTGAGGTTACATCCCCATCACGGCTATGCTACTCCTGACCTCGTCATTTCCGTTCTTCCTATATGAGGAGGGCTGATTCGGGTTTGACGGATCTGGTCGGTTATCTATCCACTTCTGAGAGTGTCCAGAGTGGTGTATGAGACTGCGTCGCTTTGTCATCATTTTCTTCAGTTTGGAGTGGAATAGTTCTAGCAACATGAATGGTTTTGTATGCAAGCTTTAGTGGATACTCTTTCAGTTTTCCATGGCTCTTCTCACATACCGAGCTACCCTGGATATATTCAGTTGCTGTATTACCTAAAGTGTAAGCACAGAATCTAATTCTCTTCTTCTGTCTTTCATCTTCTATGTGGATTACAATATAGAAGAGCCTTCATTCCTGCGGCGGCGTTGCTGTTCTCTTCTTCCGAGACTGAGGTATCATTAATATTGTGGTGGCATTTAAGTGTTTGTCCCAGTAGGCACCTAAATCCTTCATGGAGGCCAAATCTCACCTGCACTGCTCTACTTCACGCAGAGAACTTTTTGACTGTTTCCGGTTTTTGCGGTAGTTACGACCGGGTCACAACTACACGTAGACCTCCAGGTCGGATGCTTCAATTATGGGACATTCTGGGGACCATCTGATTCTGGCTTATATTTCTGCTATTATGATCCCAGCAGCCACAGGCAGTGACTTGTTTGCATGTACATGCTTTACATCGCAATCTTGTCGCCAGACTTCGCGAATGAATGCATCGTCTTGTGTTTTTTACATGAAGTATGAACCAGAGTTTGTCATCCCATCATATCTATGGGTCCTGGAGGAGTTATGAGATATAACCTACTACTGTAGACCTTGGTGGCATTGTCTACACTTCCGGAGTTTGTCATCAAGTACCAGTCGCCCTATGACTTATTTTTCCAGGAGTTCGTCATCCCAAATCTGCCACACATTTTATCTTGGCTAATGGTGGCAGAGTTATCGGCCTTGATAGAGCTCTCTCGTGTTTGCACATGTTGTTGTTCAAACAAAAGGGCTGGCATCAATTTATCCCTTTTGGTTTCTCATTTATTAGCAGGAGATATAAAATACGTTCTTCCCCGGCTTTTCAAAACTTTTCGTTTGGCTTACACGGACATACCTGCGGAGGCAACTCACTTATCAAGGTTTTGGTTCATCAGATCGGAGGGCTGTATTGACATCCTGACGCCTATGGACCGATATATACGGGGACGACTTTTTGAGGGCCATATACTGGAGGTTTGCCATACGTTTGTCTGTCAAACACCTCGGACGCTGATGCGATGGGATTTCTACATCCTGGGACTACTGGTGGTGCCCAGGTCGTTTATGACCCGTCGATCTATATGCACTAGACATCCTAGTTTTTTTTTTACCAGTTTTCTTTTAAGTGGTAAGATTTTACTCTCCCATTTTCGAAAAAAAGGGGGGCGGGAGAGGTTTATGGTCTAGTGCTTCTGTCAGCTTGTTCACTTGCCCCTCTTCTTGGGATCTGGTGATTATATTGATAGCCATATCCTCATCTTACCTGTGTTTATGGTGCTCGATTGCCTTGCTGACCCCTGTTTTCCCCTTCGCCTATGCTGAGATTCCTTTCTGTTTTCGACCACTTTTTTCCTTCATCCTGCTATGATATTTTAAGCTGGGAGGGCCATCACGATATGTGAGGGTAAGTTTTATGGCGCAAGGAATTTGAAAAATTTGAAAATCAATTTTCATATTTCTAAGCTTAAACTTAACTTCACATACCGTGATGGCCCTCCCAGCCTCCCCGCTGATGGGTTATTCACACTGCGATTGAATAGGAAAGAAGGAAGTGATGTGGTCGAACAGATTGGAGTCTGGGTGCTCGCGCATGAGCATTGGGGAGCACAGGGACTATTTTTGGTTCTGTGATAATGTAATTGCAATAGGGCAATCATAAGTCAAGGTAAGTTTAAGCTTAGAAATATGAAAATTAATTTTCAAATTTTTCAATTTAAAAACTTGAATGGATTAATTCCAAATTTGGTATATATGGGTACCTCACCTGAAGGTCTTGCTTGGGATTGTTTTTCATGTCTATGAGGTGGCGGCACCTTTGGGCCAAGTTAACATTTCTGTAAAACTGAACAGATTCAATTAACTATTTTCAATGTCCAGGGATCTTGCCTCAAGATCTTGGTTGGGATTGTTTTTTGTGCCCGTCCGCCTATAGGTGATGCCATCTGTGGGCCAAGGTAAAATTGCATTTCCAGACAGTAACTTTAGAAGACCTATATGGATTGTTTCCACATTGGTACATGTATGTGGGCACCTTCCCTAAAGTTATCTTTTGGGAATGTATTTTTGCCAATTCGCCTATACGTGGAACCACCTGGGGGCTGTGTTAAAATTGTACAAGCCTATTTAATTTGGGCACATTGTGATGATTTTTGTGGTTTCCATGGCAACATCATGCAAAATGTCCATATGACGCTATGAACGTGATAGAAGCCTAACCATTTCAGCTAGGGACTTCAAATTTGGCATGCAGGATTGTTGGATGGTCAAGGTCCACAAGCTTATTGATTTTGGGTACATGGTGATGATTTTTGTGGTTTCCATGGCAACATCGAGCAAAATGTCCATATGACGATGTGAACACGATAGAAGCCTAACAATTGCAGCTGGAGATTTCAAATTTGCTGTGTAGCATTGTTGGGTGGTCAACCACAAGCCTATCAAAGTTGGGTACATTGTAATGGTCTTTGTGGTTTCCATGGCAATGCAACGCAAAATGTCCAACACCCCAACCACAGATCTTAGGACAACCATTGACCAGATTTTCACCAAATTTAAACTCACAGATACATGTATACAATTTGTCCATGAAACTTATTATTCATATCACAAGGCTGTTTAAATTGCCCTCCACCCATCCTCATCCTTAGAATCTGCTTGATCACAGATGGGAAGAGGCATATAATCAACAGGTACACAGGGATTCATACTGTTTTTAACTCTGTATTGCTAGGCTTCCAATGAAAATTGGAAGACTTTTATTATTGTTCAGATTATTATTAGGGTTCAAAGCCAGAATGGCTTGAAGCCATTTGTTTTTGTTCAGGATATTTTTGTTCTTGCGCCATATTTTTCGCATGCAATATGTCTAATTATTTATCATAGCCCTCCAATGCATCTACATCCAACACTGAATTTTATCATATTTTAATCTTTACAAGCCACTGTCAAAGCATCTTCTGCATTCAACCAAATCTTTCAGGCTTTTACAGTGGAGCTGAGTTTTGACTATGGCTGATTGGATCATTTGGATGCCTAGCCCCAAGGCCAAACCGTTAACTCTTTCTCCCTTAGACTTGTGGGGAATTTTCTCTCTCTGCCCCATAATAGATTTTTAATGGCATGGGTCTTTAACCCATGGACTCATTTCAATTTTAATATTTCTACAGCGATGTAAAATATCCCGTTTATGTCCCATGTCATGTGGTGAAATATTTATCAATGGGCTTCCACAGACCCATTCTACGTGATTTGTTCACTTTTTATTTCAGCAACATTTATTCTAAAAATAAGTAGCCTTGTGAGAAAATGTGTTGTGCCTGCTTTCTGTCTGTTGGAAATCACGAAAAAAGCGAAGAAATTGTTGTATTTTAGCTCCGCTTTGTGGCGTTTACTTCCTGCCTTTTCCACTACCATTCCCATATCATTGTATACCGTTGTGAAGCTAATTCTCCATAGATTTGGGATTTGGCAGTGACATCATGAGATGGCAGGTATAGAACGAGCTCAGCCTCAGCTATAACTGTTATAATCCCATATACTTGATGAAGACAGTAATAAGGTGAAAATAAAACAGCATCACTGATTGGCAAAGGCTTGAGCAACCTTTCAGCGACCCAGCGTGATTGGAGGAATGGGTTTGTTTGTACGTGGTCACTATGGTCACTGTCGAGAAAAGGCAGGCGGAGAAGGAATGCAGAGAAGAATGGTGAGCAAACAGTTACCGCGAAGATAACAGGTCCTGGGAAAATATGTAAAATAAACTTAGATGGGCAGATTTGACGAGTTAGTCATCAAGGTTAGATACTTTGGTAGTTTATACTCGCGTTACGAGAAATATTCACGATTATGGAAGCAGATTTTTATCCCATCGGCATATATGCCGGATGGGATCATGTCGTCACGCTGTCCGGCTGGCTGGTTGGTTGGCTGGATGGCTGGCTGGCTGGATGAACGACGTGACCGCCCTTAAAGGTGAACCGTTCCAGCTAGAGTCTTCAAATTTGGTTTACTGCATTGTTGGGTGGTAAACCACAAGCCTATTGAAATTGGGCACATTTAGTTGATTTTTGTGGTTTCCATGGCAACATAACAAAAAATATCCATATAACGACGTGACCGCTCTAAAAGGTGAACCATTGCAGCTGGAGACTTCAAATTTGGTATAATGCATTGTTGGGTGGTAAAGCACAAGCCTATTGAAATTGGGCGCATTTTGGTGGTTTTGTGGTTTCCATGGCAACATAACGAAAAATATCCACATTACGACGTGAATGCTCTAAAAGCTGAACCGTTGCAGCTGGAGACTTCAAATTTGGTATACAGCATTGATGCATGGTAAAGCACAAGCCTATTGAAATTGGGGACATTTTGGTGGTTTTTGTGGTTTCCATGGCAACATAACAAAAAATATCCACATTACGACGTGTATGCTCTAAAAGCCGAACCGTTGCAGCTAGAGACTTCAAATTTGGTATACAGCAATGTTGGGTGGTAAAGCACAAGGCTATTGAAATTTGGTAAATTTGGGTGTTTTTGCTGTTTCCATGGCAACATAATGGAAAATATCCACAGAATAAGGTTAATGCTTTAGAAACAGAACCATGGCTGCTAGACACTACAAATTTGGTAGCATTATTGTGTGCTTGGTGTTTTTGCAGTTTCCATGGCAACAAATGGAAAATATCCACAGAATGACGGTAATGCTTTAGAAATCAAACCATTGCAGCTACACACTTCAAATTTGGTAGCATATTGTGTGGTAAATCACAAGCCTATTGAAATTGGGTACATTTGTGACGATTTTTGGGTCTGTGTAAAAGGGTGCCCGGACAAAAGCCCCACGAACAATTCAGTCTTACAAGAAGATGGTTTGATCTGAACACCAATGTTTGACTAACATCCCTGCATCGAGAGATTTATATTGCTCATGTGAAAGGGACGGCAAGTTCACACTAGGCTGATGGGATCAAGTGTGGCCATGGCCTCTAGTTTCTATTTTTTGAACGTTTCTCTTGGAGCACACTAAACACATTTGGCATGTTTGGTGTCAAATCGCGCATTTTCGGTTATTTCTGTTCCTCTCCCGATTTCATTTTACCTTTACTACAAAACATACCAACAGTCCATATGGTCAGATTTATTGAAATTTTGGCTTTCTGAAAATGTATAGTTTTAATCAGGTTCTACTCAAAGTAAACGCAAAAAATTGCAAGAATAATCCATCACATGGGAAATGTTCAAAATCTGTCTTCATGGGTTAGGCGAACACCCGTCAAAATGCGCTTACATGGGGATCTATACAAGTCGTCAAAATCCGCTTATATGGGGGAAAGAGTTATGTTACCTGTCAGCCAGTCCAGTGATTTGCTTTGCTTGATTTAAGAGCAGAGGGATGTCACAGGGTCAGGCACTCATGTTAGAGTGACATCGATCATATATGTTTGAATATATGACAGTCTCATTGTGAAATGTGTTGTATTTTGCAGATATCATTGGGTCTGTGGAGCTGAGGTTTGAATATGGATGACTGGGTGCCTAACCCCAGGGCCAAACCGTTTGTTCCCCGTAAACACCCGGCCCTGTTAAAGCTCCCAGCCACTCAGATGAGAGACATCAGTCGACGACGCTGCATCTCCAAGATCTTTCAGGTGAGAGTACTTTGGTAGAGGTCATAGGTCAGTCATGATATACACGATGATTGGCTAATTTCTACATGTACATGTGTTCTTAAATATCCAGTTGA
This sequence comes from Hanleya hanleyi, assembly GCA_036873755.1. Taxonomy (NCBI): domain Eukaryota; kingdom Metazoa; phylum Mollusca; class Polyplacophora; order Lepidopleurida; family Hanleyidae; genus Hanleya; species Hanleya hanleyi. Next base: position 74,569 of record JAVTVY010029413.1, on the reverse strand, counting down.
TTGATTGAATGATTTATTGAAAGGACTGATTACGATAATTAAATCCCTCTGTTAGACTTCAATCACCGTCCCCCAATTTTGGACCAAACTTCAATTGGCTGTTCTAATTAATTTGTTCATCCTATAAAATCATTGAAATAATGAAGAAATAATGGATTATCTGCATGATTTTGAACCATTTTGTCAACTTCCTGTTCCAATAAATTTGATCACCCCCTAACTTTGAAGTGCATAATTGTATTTCCTTTGATGAGAGTATCAGAGGAATTAACGTACAATTGATTGTCTAGTGACAATATAAGATAACCTGCTCCTTTATGTGAGTATATAAGATAGATCCATTAAATTACTAGTCTAGGTAAAATGTAGTTCTCCACTATGTATGTGTTCATTAACTGTGTTGTGATTGTAGGGGGCCTTGATCGTTGTTCTGGTGATAACGGTGGTCATCAACATCACATTCATACTAGACACCAGTAAGAAACTCCAACAGGACCCTATACAAACTGGTGAGTGCATGTAGTAATATAGTTACTCGCTTTAATATTAAAGTATGGCAAGCAGTTGTACATTTGTCTGTCTGCACAGGAAAATTTATACTGTACACCACACTACACTATTGCATGGCCCTGTCCAGAAAGGTTTGTTGTACATGTATATGGGATTACAAAACTCTCCTGATAAGCCTGTTGTGAATTGGATATGAAATTACTGAATCTATGAATACTCTCCCGAAAGGCCGATTGTACATGAATTAGTACTAGGTTCAGAAAGGCATACATGTACGGGTGAGAGAGCTAGGGAGAAATGAAAATCAACTGCCCAGAAATCCATAGGTGAAGCCCAGGAGATCGTTGTATGAAACTTGCTTAAAGTATCGACAGTAAGGACTTACCCTGCATTACGCCCACACTATGATCGGTTTCACGAAACCGACGCAAGGCAAACGTAATTACATCACAATTTACACAATGCTTAAGTTCAAGATTTTTGCCTCTGCAATAGATTTCACTTGGAATTTAGGTTTGATTATTATCGGATATAAGGTTCCGATCAATGTGCTATAATCATAGCCGCCAGTGGACTTTGCAAATATTTTACCTCGATAGTTACATGCCAGATCAATCTGCATTTGAGGCTAAGGATCGTAATGCATGTGTACGCTCTTTTGTGAAAGAAGGTGCGAAATGCTGCACACTGTCTTTGAGAGATCATATGCTAGAGAGAGAAAAAGTAAAAAAAAAACCCATTTTCGTACTCGTACATTTAATAAGATACATATAAAATTGTACAACTACCTTATTAGATTAATCTACTACAGACCTGATGACATGCAAGCGAAGTTGCGCTCATGGTAAGCATACTCCCTGGCAGACATAAAGTTACGCAATAACTTACGGTATGGCTTTGCGTAACTTAGAACGCTTTGTGACACAGGTCACACTTACACATGGACTCGGGCTTAAGCACTGTTCGTGAAATGACCCCCAGAGCGGGTTACCACTCACTGCACACTCTGTCTGAGACCTTTGTCATGAAGTCTCAATTAAAAGTGACTCACTGTCCTGACAGTATATGATTCCAGGATTGTTCCTAAAATTGATGGTTAATTTGTTAGATGAGATGCTCTAATGATTCGATCACTGGAATTGTATTGTCTCATCTGAAAACATTGGGTTAATCAAATTCATTAATGGAGTAGATGACGTTCATATCCATGTGCCTATGGAGCTTTTACATGGGGATTTTGGAATAGGCTGCATTTTCTAACAATAGTATCCTGACACCTCAAAATCAGATACAAATAAACAAAATATTGATATCTGCCATAACAGAGAACATTTATACCTATTCATTCTTAGGCTTATAATTATGCTGTTGGGGCCCCCAAAACTTGATACCAATTCAATTCCAGCAAAAACGCAGCCTTACAAATGCCTTGCAAATGATCCCCGATAATATTTTTTCACTATCAGCCCAATTCCCCACCCACTAGCTTGAAAGGCTCAATTACTGTGTCTCCCCATTTTTAGAAAGGTGAGTTGTCTCACCTTTATTATGCTATCTAGAAAATTTCTGATTTTAGGGTTGTCCGAAGTACATGTATAAAAATAGTTCCAAACTGTTTATTCTTTCTCAGACCAGAATAGTTATCCTTTAGTGGTTGACAGGCTTTGTAGGCCTATATATAGTCACTTAGCATGTACTTGATCCCTTACCTGTATTAAATAATACTCTGTTAATTGTTTTCCTTCAAGATATCAGATTAATACGCACTAGAGTATGGAAGCCTGCTATGGTCACTCTTCCAAACATTGACCTCAGCTTGGAGAAATACAGTTCAGGAGGCAACATGTACATGTGTAAATAGCTGCCCTACCATAGCTCTGGGGGCTGTACATGTATTTATGCTGGGTCTAGTTTCTGATCAATGGTCAAGCTAAAACTAGGTCATCACATGGACTGGTGTTAGATATATAGGTGTATGTAGTGAAAATAATGAATCAATTGAAGTTAAACTTAGAAATAATACTATCTGACATGTCTGAGAACTGAAATATTCTGAGATGGATGTCTTGCCACTTATTGTTTCATGCATTCATGTGTTCTAATACTTTCATTCAGTGCCAGTACTGGGTGTACATGTATGTATAATAGTATTACCACTACATACGGATCAGCTTGGTATTATGGCCAGTTTTTCATGTGCTTTTTGGGGGCTTTTTCAAACAAATAGATACTATTTTGAATTGAAACTCTGGAAAAGAAATCTGCTACTCAGGAAGCAGCTATTCTTTTGAGTTTTACTATCTCCACTATTGCAGCCAGTCAATCGATAGTCTCTGAAAATGATACTCGGGTATCACAATCAGTTAAAAACTATTTTTCCTGTTAGCCATAAATTACAAAACACTAATTTACAAATGGAAGTACAGTGCAATAAAATCTAGATTATGCAAAGAGAAGTTCACTTGCAATGGATGTTATCTGTCCCAACCCTCAATCAAGCAACAACTTTTATCTTCTGAACCACCTTTCTATATATGCCCATGGGCCTAGTTATTTCCTATTTCGCAATGTTATACATTCTGATTCATATTGTAAATTAAGGAACATTTGACTTTGGGAAGTCAGTCTGATGAGCTTTAAAAATGAAAACGGGCATTTGTTTGTTACTAATACATCGATACAGGGTGTACACATAAATTACACAGTATATCTACCATTTGTGTGCCATGGTGACTCCATGTGTTTACTACACGATTTGTCTTATTGTAGCCTCACAAGTTACTACTGAAAGTTTAAGCACATTCTGACAGGTTCTTCTACATTATAACAAGACCTCAGCAAAGTAGGCTCTCCTACATGTACATTATAACAGGACCTTTTCAATGTAGTTTTTCCTACATTATACATTGTAATAGGACCTCACCTATATAGTTTCTCATACATTATAAGAAGATCTCACCTACATGTATGTAGGTTCTCCTAAATTATAGCAGGATCTTACCTATATAGTTTCTCCTACTTTATAACAGGACCTCATCAATGTAGGTTCTCTTGCATTATAACAGGACCTCATCAATGTAGGTTCTCCTACATTATAACAGGACCGCATCAAGTAGATTCTCCTACAATTCAACAGGACCTCATCGATGTAGTTTCTCCTACATTATAACCGGATCTCATCAATCTAGTTTCTCCTACATGATAACAGGATCTCATCAGTGGTAGTTTCTCCTGCAATATAACAGGACCTCATTGATGTAGTTCCTCCTACATTATAACAGGATCTCATGAACATAGTTCCTCCTACATTATAACAGGCTTTTGCCTATATAGTTTCTCCTACATTATAACAGGACCTCATCAATGTAGTTTGTCCTACAATATCACAGTCCTGACCTCTTTAGTATAGATTCTCCTACAGTATAAAAGGACCTTGTGAATGTAGTTTCTCCTACATTATAACAAGATCTGACCTACATGTACATGTATGTAGGTTCTCCTACATTATAGCAGGATCTTACCTATATAGTTAATCCTACTTTATAACAGGACCTCATCAGTGTACTTTCTTCTACCTTGTAACAGGACCTCATCGATGTAGGTTCTTCTACATTATGACAGGATCTTACCTACATGTATGTAGTTACTCCTACGTTATAACAGAATATTATCTGTATAAATTCTCCTACATTGTAGCAGGACCACATCAATGTCGTTTCTCCTACAATATAACAGGACCTCATCAGTGTAGTTTCTTCTGCATTATAACAGGACCTCATCAACATAGTTCCTCCTACGTTATATTAAGATATTACCTATATAGTTTCTTGTACTTTATAACAGGAGCTCGTCAATGTAGTTTCTCTTGCATTTTAACAGGACCTCATCAGTGTAGTTTCTTCTACAATATAACAGGACCTTATCAATGTAGTTTGTCCTACATTATAACAGGACCTCATCAATGTAGGTTCTTTTACATTATAACAGGATATTACCTACATCATACATGTATGTTGTTTTTCCTACATTATAGAAGGATTTTATCTATATAGTTTTTCCTACATTATAACAGGACCTCTCCAGAGAAGATTCTTCTACATTGTAACAGGATCTTACCTACATGTATGTTTCTCCTACATTATAGAAGGATTTTATCTGTATAGTTTCTCCTACATTGTAATAGGACCTCTTCCATGTATGTAGTTCCTCCTACATTATAACAGGACCTCATCAATGTAGTTTCTCTTAAATCAAACAGGACCTCAGTTTATGTAGTTTTTCCTATATTTAGAGAGTGGGTAAATTCATTTGAGTCAATGATCAAAAGAATATGTAAGGCTATTGTTATGTAATAGGTTGTTTAACATGACCCATGCATATTTATTTGAGACGGATGCTGCTGCATGTGTTTTAATTATCGTGTTAATGTAGAAAACCCCCATACTGATCCAGCTATCTCTTTCAGTGTTCAGCTTTGGGAAACTCCATCATTCAAAATGAGGCATCCAATCAATTGAGCCGATGAAGAGGAATCCTCTAGTCAGAAAGGGATGCATGGTAATTCCAGAGATGGTTATTGATAGCATAATATTCATTATGGTAATCCCTTGAATAGTTTGTCTCCCTGATTTAATACGAAAACAACCATTTTTCCGCCTCTGTTAAAAATAATACGAAAATGTAATATTTTGCCAGTGGGTTGAAATACATTTAATAATTCGAATACTGCTAATTTGAAAACCGTGCAAAAAATTCATGTTGCTCAACTGAAATGCTGCCCGAGTAATAATTACATTACATCTGTCTGACTACAAGTATGAGAATGACTTCTGTGTTGTCTGTTTCAACTGACCAAACATTTGGGATGTTTAAACCAAGCTTAATCATGTAACGAGGTGAAAATATATTCGGGGAAATTCAGTCATCTGAACCGCGATTCCCTCAGTTTTGTCTTTGGGGATTTCCCTCCTAGCAACACGAGTGCCTTCACCAAGAATGTGCTTTTGTATGTTATCCATAATTAATACTTATCGCATTTAGCATGTTGATTTGTGAACAGCAAGTTCATGCTAAACAATCTAAAAATTAACAACGGAATATTTCCACCTGCTTGTAATCTCTGAGAGTTGAACACAAGGGCACATCAAATTAAAGGAGGAGACAGTGTGGTAGGGATGAGACATTTCATTTTTTTCTGATTTCAGCTTATTTCCCTTCAAGTTTTATTTCTATAAACTGAAAACTGCTGACTTTGGTCCGCAAGTTGAAAAATATGACAATATTGTGAGGTGGATGAGGTATTGTTCAGCTGTTTTCAGATATTATTTTCCTGCTGCCTGCTCATTCCTGATATGGTGTATGCTCAAAAATTATGATCACAATTTAATGGGAAAACCCATGCAATATGCTGTGGTAATTTTCAAGAGGAGTAAAATGCTAAGACAAAAAAAAAAAAAAGTGTCTGTTTCCGGGTAGGGACCCCAAAAAATTATGATAACATGGCACAAACAAAATTTTATTATTTATTTTATTGACTTAGAGAGTCGTTTGAACAGAAACAACCAATGTTGCCACTTTTTGCATGTTTTTTACCAAAAACCCCATTAGATAATTTGGGTCCGGAACATTATTTAAAGTATGTAGTTTAACCAGAAACAGACATATATATATTTTTTTTGCCCAAATGGTTGCAGAGTTTAAAATGCAAAATTTGGATTTAATGATTTTATGCAAATGAGAGGTTGTTATGTCACCAAATGAACTCCAGTTAATGAGCTAGCTTCATACTGGAATATTCGTAAAACTGCAACTTTATTCTAGAACATCCTTCTAGAATATGTCCAGTTGTTTCATCTCTCTTTAATACTATTTGGTGCAAAAAAAAAAATGTATCGCGAGAGAGGAAATCTCGGTTAGAAAATCTTACACGGAAGAATATAATATATATATTCAGGATAATGAGCTTACTTGCGAAAACAAAAATGTATACCGGTGACCATTCTAAAATCTGAAAAAGCACAAATTTGATTGTCATTTTCTGCCTTGAACTGTTTTCCATTGTTTACACATAGTCGCTATAAATATAAGTAATATCCACTATGAGTGCACATGGGGCTGTTTGCTGATAATGCATTCAGTATATAGTTAGTGTTATGCATTCATAAAATGTATGCATGTAATTTGAATAGATGAAAGTAGTCTTTTTACCGGTAGCAGTTTATGTTCAAGCCCTGGAATGCACTATCAACCATGATGTTAATTGTCAGTCAGTGGAGGCGCAGTAATCCGGTCAAATTTTTGCATCGTCTGAGAGCACACCAAGACTTCGTGCATAAAAATCAATAAATAAATAACTAAATAAAAAAATAAAAAAATTCAGCTCTGAAATTTCAATATTTAGAATTTTGATTTCAATTTTTTGTTTGTTTTTTTTTTACCAAAAGAAAGGCTCATGTCAGATTAGAAAATTATGTAAAAAAAACAACAACAACAACAACAAAAGACTGATTTTGATGATGATGATTTTGACTGTCAAGTGGGATACAAGCCCTTAATGTAGTGGTGGTCCCTATGGTAGTATTTTCACTTGCAAGTTATGACCATTCATGTGGTGATAAGTTACGACCTTTCATGTGATGATAGTTTGTTTCCTTAACCTTGGTAACATATTTATAATAGGGTAAGGAGAGTTTAACATATTGATCTATGATAACAACAGCTGAGTTCTAATCTTAACTCTATTTGAACTGACCCATTTTGTGGCCACTTATTTATTCTGCATTGAATTACATGTGCACATGTGGCAGGCAATTCTGTGACAGTTTATGAGCATATATTTTGTGCTTTCTCAGGATACATGTAATACCAAACATGGGAAAGTGCATTATGGGAGTTTGACTGTTTAAGATAGATTTAATCATTATTTCCTGTAACATTGGTAGGGGTTTTCCCTGAGCTGCTCATCAAGAGTTTGATTCAGTTGAGATTGGACCATCATGTTTACCTCTTCAATAAAGTACCATCTTCAAGGTGTTTGGCTTGCATCTCTCACCTTGAACTTTGTGATGGAAGGTCAAGGTGAATCATATTGCCCAGACTACCACGGTGAACTTCAACCCTCATGTAAGTGTTACAGTCTTAGAGAAAATCATATGTACATGTTTGACCTTGGGATCACCTCTCGTATAATTTTCACAGTTTATTTTAATTTTACATAAAAGTAATTACCGATACTTGAGACACAAAAATTGACATGGCCAGTGCTGGGATGAAGACCCTTCCCTGGAAGGAGTTTCGTTGGTTATGTTACGTTTCCCTGCACGGAACAGCAGGAACAGTTATTAACTTGTCTTTTTGGGATGTCTAACCCACGAGGGAGAACAATACTTGAACAACAGACAAAAGTCACAATTTTATGCTTAATTATTGTTAGTATCATCATTCATGCATTTAAATAGTTGATTTGTTTAGTTCCAGAAGAAATAATACTGATTGTACAATTTATCAATCTGATCTGTTCACAATAAAAGACGAAACAGCGACGGTTGTTATTTGGTGGAAAAAATGAGGTTTTTTTTACCTCCAGAAAATCTTTAACAGTCATCGGAAGTGTAAATCTGAGATCGTCTATCGTCATATCCACCAATTATCCAATTTTAATTTTAATAATATATTTGGTATCCTGAAGAATTACTCGTTTCAAAAATATATAGATTGATATGTTTTTCATGACGAACATTTTTTGGAAGATGGTGATTTATGGAAAATATGAGCTAGCTGCCATTCGATAGTGAATGTTCATGTGAAGGCAGTCGAAGAAAACGAATGACAGTTCGCCCCTGTCACTCACATGACCTAAACACAGCTGTCGAAATGAAATTGTCGTCTGGTTTATGTGGAATGAAAATGATGATAATCGTGTTATTTTTATTGGTTGACGAAAAATGGACTCCCTGTGAGACTTAAAGGTGAACTGCAAAGGTTTTCATATTTCCCTATTTATATTCTTCGCGGGCTAGTTAATGATGGAAATATCAGCCCAAATACTGTGTTTGGTTTTATTTGAGTATTTTGTCTCCTGGTAGCTTTTGAAAAGTGATTTAAAGTTGGCATCTCAAGCCCGGCCGATTTCAGAAATGAAATCCGCATCGCTTATCTGCCCTTGTTTGACGTTCGATTGTGACGTCACATCAGACCATCTTGCCAGGCGTCAATACTTGTAACATTATGTCTCCGGGCGGCTGGTCTGACGTGACGTCACAAGCAAGGAAAGATAAGCGATGACGTTTTGCAAATCTGCATTCAGCTGTGCTAGGGGTACCGACTTTTAAAAAGATTCTAGCAGACAAGATAATTCAAATTAAACCAAGTGAAGTAGATAGACCGGTATTTCTATCATTATTCAACCTATATAAAATGTGAAAAGGGGAATCTAAAAACCTTTGCATTTCACCTTTAAAACCACAAGTAAGGATGCCCCAGAAAATAGTTTTGCACATTTCTATACATGTATATCTGTTCATTGTGCATGTGTGCAATCAATTCATCTATGGATATCTTGCTTCCTGTCTGGGCAAGGCTTTGAAATATTCACAGAAAGCATGGTTGTTGGATAGATGCACTTGGACCTGCTGTGATGGCATCTGGTCCACCATGATTCAGTGCAGAAAATTCATACATGGATCCCAGTGTGGAGCTGTTTAACTTAACTCAAAATAAATAAAGCGACTACTGCAATTCCATACATAGTGTATTCTCTTAGCTTTCATGGACAACTGTCTTCATCCTCAGCTATTAAACCCAACATCACATGGTCATACGAGTACATGCATAGCTATTCTCATTAGTGGGCTACATATCTACCATGCTGGGACTATCCAAAATATCACTAATTGTATGCCTCGCCCTGTCGATAGAGTAGTATAGTGCGTTCATGATTCCCGTCTGCCTGTCCATCCGTCTGTTAACATTTGCTTGTCCCTTCGTTATCTCCAATTCCATGGATTATAAATCAGTAAATCATTGAAAATTGTTACACATCAGAGATGTGGATTGTGATGGTGATGGAAAAGAATAAGCCTAGATTAATTTTTACCCCTCAACCAATTTTGGCTGAAGGGTATTGTCTGCTTGGTCTGTCTGTATGTTCTTGCTATCTTGCTTGTTAACACAGTATGAACAGGGTTCATATGCCTCCTGAAAACTCCTGGAATTTATTTGTTAACCTGGAAAGTTCTTGAAAATGAAGTTAAACTCCTGGAAGAACTACACTTTCATCTTCTGGAAGAACCAGCGATCTGATGCCATGCATTACTGTGCCAAATATGTTCCTGAACTTCGTTAATTTTCTCATCTTTGTTGCGAGTTACATGAACTGTACTAAAGACTCCTGGAAAATCAAAATTATTAACCTGGAAAGTCCTGGAATATATTTCTTGCTGTAAGTAAGTGTATGAACCCTGTAGCCAGGTTTTGTGAATTCATACAACGTATGCAACTGGCGATGGGTCAGAAGCCTAGTGAATATGACTGACCTCAACCTATTTTATCTAGGTCAAATTTGAGTATTGGTGATAACTTTAGAAAGGATTACATCTAGGCTCTCAAAATTCATACTACTTATGCAACTGATGATTGACTAGAAGCCTGTCTAATTTGACTAACTTTGACCTGCTTTATCAATGTCAAATTCTAGTTATTGCCGTATCCCGAAGAATCATGGCTCGGCTCTTCAAATTTACACTACAGTACATATGCAACTGGTGATTATAAGCCTATTCAAGTTGACCAACCTTGACCTATTTTACCAAGGTCAAATTCTAGTTTATACGATGTGTTAAGGGGTTATAATTACATAGGCATGCACCGGCATATATTGAAGCCCATAAGGCTCTTGTTAGTTTTGGGGGGGGGAGGGGGGGAATCTAGATATCTGAACATGCATCACAGAACCTGTTTTCTATGATCATTACCAGTATATTAAACATGTTAAAAGCACCTTTGTTTAACCACACTGTTAAAATTAGATTTGTACGATTAGCTGAACCATTGAACTACATGTAGCTAACTGCATGGAGATGAGAGTGGAGAGGAGAAGTGAGAATTAAATAAATATGTTTTGACTGTCCCCTGGATGTAGCTGTCTGGTTGAAATACTACACTTAAATTTTACATGGAAAGTGGACAGTGTTCCTTTGTATAGCATACTTTGCACTGTGATAACAGCGCTCTAATAATTCAATCACTGTTAACATCAATCACTCTCAACTTTGGCTCAGATATTCGTCAGTCCGTGTAATAAATTTGATCACAGCCATGAGAGCTGGACTGTTTGACATAAGATGTGGTATGTACATGTGCATAGATGGGTTCTGTTTTTGTTTCATTTCATCAGCTCACCGTCCTGATAAAGTCCATCACCCTAATATATTTGGTTGAGGAACATCCACTTTCTTTAATTGAATAATTAGTTTACTGTACACATAAATCTCTCACTATAACGTACATGAAACAGCTGATCTGTCTTTGCCTCCTTCATCATTTTTGTTCTCTCCCAGCATGCCCACTGTGCAGATCTGTCTTCTGTGTTACACATCTAAATGGGTTCACCCTGGGGCAAAGCTATTATTTTTGTTTGGGTGTGATACTGATAGTCAACTAATGTGTTCTCTGTATAATTGTACAGGTAGTGCTTTACACATGTGAAAATGCCATGCACAGTAAATAATTGTATTATCGGGGCAGTAGTTGAATCTTTATACCATCATTCTGTGTATTAAAGAGTCTGTAAATGTTGCATTGAAATTGATGGGACTGGGACTTTAAAATTATGCTCGGTGCATTGTAATTTGTCACAAATACATGGTATGAGGTAATTGCTCCTTTCTTGACAGGCTATCTTTGTGAAGTACATTGTGAGTGTCATTTATGAACTCCTAGCGCTGGAGTACCTGTATGTTTACAGCCTGTGTCACTGCAAAAACTGGAGAAATCTGTGAGACTCAATGGCCACTATTACCATTTAGAAACTGATTAATAATATCATCCAATTACTAATATTGGGCATATGTATATGTCACATAATCAGCATCTAGAGATATTCCATTTATTTAAGCAGCCCTCAGTCATGTCAGTGGCCGAGTGGTCTAAGGCGCTTCTCTGCTGACTGCTAGCCTCACAGCGCTGAACCAGCATGGCTTCGAGTCCCATTAAGCCCGCCACACACGAGAGCTATTAGCTGAGCTAACGGTCTCAACTGCCTGTCAACTCAGGGGCTAGCTCTCATGTGCGGGCAGTTTTTGGTGAGTTTTTGGTCTCGCGAGGCTGGGAGAGAAATATCAAACTTGTTTGATAATTTCGCCTCGGGAGGCCAAATCCTCAGCGTGTGCGGCGAATGTAAGCTAACAGCTCAGCCATTTTATTCGACAGGCCAATGAAACGCATCTTTTCTAGTGATTTATACTCACGACTGTTCAAAATGGCCATTTTTACGCGAGTTCAGTCACATGAAAGATCATATGGTCTTAAAGAAGGTGTTTCCTGGGAACTGAAATCAATTCAGTGAACCTTTTGCTCACCATGGGTTCTGAAACCACACGAGAGCTAGCCGTTAGCTCAGCTGATAGCTTTCGTGTGCACCGGGCTTTAGTACCTGTGTGAAAGTTTGCCAGTTACTTGCCAACAGGCAGTGGTTCTCTCTGGGCACTCCGAATTCCTCCACCAACCAAACTGGCTTTCACCATATGAGTGAAATAACCTTAATTAAAGCCCCCCCCCCCCCCCCATCCTTAATATTTATTCAATAGTATATCAAAGTCACATGTACCAGAAATTATCTTCAGGGTGTACTTGTATCACACCTTCAATAACTGAAAAGATTTAGTGACAATTGTAAAACTATATAGTGGATTAACTACTCCATATTTATTGCTATATGACCTGTGTCATGTGCCTCAAGGCCTGCAAACAAAGCATTAAATTAATACCTGTATTATGTCTGTGTGCATTATACCATAAACAGATAACAATGTAAGTGCAGGATGGATGCTCTTTTTTCAGGTTATATTACATCCCTCCAGCTCAGTTATTTGTGATTAATGTTTATATTGTGGCAGTCAGGCTTACTGCTTAAATTGTACTTCCCATAAATGCCATCAGTGTGATATACCTGTAGATGAGGCTGGTTGAAAAAAGTTTCCTGTTTAGCATCACCGCCCGCCTCAAAAAATTTGCCCGCCCCAAATTTTGTTTTTAAATTATTTTTTTCCTCATTTTTGGAGTCGACTCTCCGAGACCCAAGTCAAGCTACTTACTGCAGCCATCCAAGAAGTAGAATTCTGAATAAATGTACATGTACACTAAAATGTAATGAAACTAGATCCACGTACAAGCCAAATGATTTTTTCTGTTCGTTAAACCAGTTTCATACACCATTCACCTGGCAATTCATAGAGGTTGAGTCAGAAGTCGAGATTGTCAAATCGTCTATCTATATTTATAGCCGAGGCCGCCATACATTGCCAATTTATTGTTTCTCTGTATATGTCAACCCTTCTTAATAAGCATATGCAATAAAGAGATAGTTTTTTTTTCTATTATGCATGTTCCTACGAAGTAGGTTACCATTTGCAAATTGTCCGGTAATGAATGAGTGAGTGAGTCAGTCAGTCCATCCGAATCCTTTCGTCGGCAAAATAAATAGAACCATTGACATTAGAACCATGATTTTTGGCATGAACGTGCATTAGGGCATTGTTACCAGCAGGTTCTGAGCTAACCGAATTCTGGTGAAAATTTGATTTATAATTATTTTTTTTATTATTTATTGATGGCTCAGCGAGTGCACTGTCATGCCCATCGGGAACCCTTGGCTGTATGTTTCACTGTGACTTTTGAAGGTTCCCTGATACGGCATATCACGTTAGACACACCGGTTTTCGTAATTTTTACCAAAGTTAAGCGACTTTGAGCCCGGTCAAGACTTGGATGGATGACCTCGTGCTGTACTGCTGGGCTGATAAGTGTCCAGGGTAATATGAACTGAAGGCGATAACATCTGGGAAAGTTAATAGTACCCACTGTCATAAATTCTTTCACGGTAGCACATAGGGCCCCCAAGTCATCTCTCAAGTACACAATTAAACCATATCAAATCCTACTTCGTAGGTCCTGTGACGTTAGTCACACTGCCATGTTCTATATGGTACAACTCAGCTGTATTGTAATTCATTTCCAGAATTCCTTATCTCTGCTTCAGGTGTGTATTTAAAATTCACAAAGTTATGAACCAGAATTCAAAATACATAAATATAATTTGTTCAAATATTATCCGAAATTCAAAACAGTTTATCACTATTAAAGTGATAGTACTTTACCAGGGTTCCCAGCCACTCGGGGAAATCAGGGAAAATGATTTTCCAGTTTTCCAGTCAGGGAAAACTCGGGGAATTTGAGAAAAATACCCAACATCAGGGAAATTGAGCATAGCTTGAACTCTTATCAGGACTAATTCTTTCATAACTGCATGCTATGTTCTAATCCATAACCCATAAGCGAATGATAATCGACTAAATGCCTAAAATGGACTTATTTTTCAAGGTAAAATTTGTGTCGCACAAGACATGCATTTAATTGAGAATAGATTAGAAACCTGTTGAAGACGACAGACATTGATCTATTTCCCATGATCAAATTGCCGGGCCCCGTGGGGCTTCCGGGGATTGAACTGGGATGTCATTGTGCACACCGCAGGTCATGGAAAGAATAAGCCTCAGCTCCTCAGAGAGCTTGTCGTAAGAGGCGACTAACTGAGGCACGTGTGGAGTTCTCGGGTGTGAAAGGGAATAGGACTCCACCCGTGTAGTTCACGGGTGTGAAAAGAAATAGGACCCAACGTCGTGATATAACTGAAATATAGTTGAAAGTGACGTTAAATCATATTCACTCACTCACTCACTCAAATTGCCGGTATATGATTTCAGTATAAAGAGCAATACAAGAGAGCATTGTTATTGCTTCAGGACTTCAGCCAAACTTCAACAGAACTTCAGTGCAAAACTTTTCCCCATCTGAATTGATGCCCTTGACAGTATTAGATTTCGTCCAAAATGCTACAAGTATCATATGAGCATGATGGGGGAGTTGCATTTCTATTAAGCCTGGTTTTGAAAGTTCTAAAAATACATTCTCTTTGATAAGTGATCACTGACACCCTCAACTTAATAACTCTTTCTGTACCAACATTTGTAACAGTTGTAAGCTGGTATCAACACTGTCATCAACAAGGATGAAGAGATTATATAGTTATCATCGCCTACATAGTTTCAGATTATAATCCAAGCTTTCGAACAAGATATAATATGATGAAAATATTTATCTAGAAAGTCTTTATTTTTGTATGCCAACGACAGGCAATCATTGAACTATATTTCTATCAATTACAATTGTACCGATACGGTACAGAGAGGGTTAATTGTACCGATACGGTACAGAGAGGGTTAATTGTACCGATACGGTACAGAGAGGGTTAATTGTACCGATATGGTACAGAGAGGGTTAATTGTACCGATACGGTACAGAGAGGGTTAATAGGGTTACAATTTATACATTTAGATGTAAACAGCTTACATTGCCATATAGGGCTTAATATTTAGTGAATATAATCCGATAAGCTGAGTACATGCAACTTTAGACATAACAAAACACTCTAGTGATTCTGAAGTCAACTATCATGTTCAAAAATGAAGTTTTTAAAGACCTTTTCTAATATCAAGGGCATTGAAAAGCAAATCAACATAAGTAGTAATTGATTCCACTCCCACATCTTGACCCGAGAGGTATTGAAGTCAATTCCCCCCCCCCACCAACTAACATGCCTTCATTAATTGTTTGGGTATTTTTTGCCTTTCAGATCTTGACGCTCTCCCCTTGGAGAAAAGGAACGATGCTCAAAATTCCCGAAAGATGGCTCAAACGCGAAGTTTATCATTGGAGGTGGTATCCAGTAAAGATTCTGTTCTCGTGTCTGTGGATGGCACCGCTGTGAGAATTGTTCTTCATTCTTCCCTGGAAATGCAGATTTGTCTTGATTTATAACACAGAAAAAACAATTTTTGTTGCAATTTTAACATGATAAATGTAAATTAATAAATTTGACATAAAATCCTATTATGAACATCCAATCACATCTAAAAATACAGGAATTTTACACTCATTATTTTGCACTTCATTGTTAAATACATTCAACAGAATATTGTTTGCTCTGTGTGCCGTTTTGTTATTCACACATTACCTCATCCTGAAGTTACCTTGACGATGCATGTATGATGTATATCTGTATATATGTGTTATTTCGCAGATCCTGCAGGATGAAGATTTTGAGAAGAACCGAGGGATCCATGTTTTAGTGCTCAATCAAGCTACAGTAAGAATGTGTATCACTCACTTCCTTCACTGTACATTTACTTCAGTAATTCCATTCCGTTTCTCAAAAATGGTTGTTTCAGAAGAAAAAAAAACATGGCAGGGGAACAGGGCCTGAATTTTGACGCGAATCCATGAATCGTATCGCGTAAAGATTCGCCTGCTATGTAAAATAGAGAATCTAAGTTGATTCACCTTAAGTCCGACTCTGAAATCTATTTATTACCCCAAAATGGTAAACGCCAGATCAAGAACAAAATTCTCTGGTACTGCTTGCATTTTCATGCCAAAGGAAATAGCTTTGTCAAATTGTTCCATCTGGATATGTGTCCTCATTCACCATTGGCTATAGGTTACTGTGTTGACTAATCACGGAGCTCCTTAGTCTTGTGTCAACGTTGCACTTGACAACGGATTTGCACTCCTCTCGTCTTCAAAAAAATGGCAGACGGTGGGCAGAGTCGCCAAATTGTGGATACAAATTATGTAAGTGTATCCACATTTTAAAGTAACCGAAAACAATGAATTTCCAAATTGTGGATACACATGCTGTACCGGTATAGGTGATGTATACACATTTTTACTTCCACCTTACTCAGGGTTCGCACGGCTCCTGGAAACTCCTTAAAACTCCTGGAATTTAATTCTGGTGTTGGAAAGTCCTGGAATGTCCTAAAAAATAAAGTGATAGTCCTGGAAACTCCTTAATTTTAATCAAATCACACGAATCGAACGTTTTTGCCTGGTCAAATGTTATGATATACGTTGAAACTCCGTAAACTGTAATCAAATCAATCGAAACTATCATTGTTCATGTTGGGTGACCGGTCGTCGAACATTCATTGTCGTGACAAGTGCGCGACTTGCCGTAAAGGGAAACTGAATAAAGGGAGACTACTCACTGAGTTCGTTTGCGACATCAATGGTTAAGAGTTGTACTCGCCGTAAAGTGGTCTTCAATCACTTTTGCTAGAATTCCCGCTCAGAATTTGTTTACCGTCAATGTTGACACGCTTCGGTGAACTTTTGAACCTTGACTATGCCCCCTGGAAAATGTGTCTTCAACGAGCGCTGGCTCAGTCAACCAAATTACACCGCCTGGTTGGAACGGGGTGCAGATAAGTCCAACGCGAGGTGTAAAGTTTGTCAAAAAACGTTTGATATTTCCAATATGGGGGAGCCTGCCATTCGTAGTCACGCCAAGGATGTTAAACACAAACAGTTACTTGAACAGAGAAAATCAGCAACTGGATTCACCATTCGAGATTTCTTTAACGAAAGTGTTTTATAAAGGAACATGATCTTACGTAGTAGTTTCAAAACCATGCTTGAATAACCCGTGAAAAAGTCCTGGAAACTCCTGGAATTGCAATAAAATTATACCTGGAAATTTGAAATTATTGACCTGGAAAACTCCTGGAAAACTCCTGGAATTTTGTTTTAGTGTAAGTGTATGAACCCTGCTTACTGGATCAATTATCGGCATGAATAAAATTGCGGCAAAACTCTGGTAGAAATTTTGGCGAAAGTTTTTGGGACATATCAGATTTTGTTATTTTTTCACGTGTCTAACGTGTCTTCCTCGTCGATCTTTTTCAAGAAAACAAAATAGGAACGACTGACAGTTTTGCACAAAACACTTATAACATATGATTATGGTTACAAAGAATCAAAACCTGGCGTGTTTTCTTTTTGCTGGTATGGATGGGAAAGAGATGGGATATATCTCGATCCCGTCACACGATAAAATTTCATCCCAAATCTGAATTTTCCTGAATATAAGTAATCGTAAATTTGATTAGCTGAACAGTACATATTGGCTCAGCCAACCCGTTATTCAACCAATCAGCACACTTTTCACACGACATACAAATTCAATGAAACTAAACAAGATCGGCTCGTTTTCTAGATTTATAGTTTTTCTTTTCCATCCATTTGAATTTAAAAAATAATTTGGGTATGGAAATTATATAAATGTGGATATAATGGGGATACATCTCTTATATAGGATGTGTATCCACATTTTACAAAAATCGAAGTTTTATGCTCCAAAAAAAATGTGGATACACATCCTATATAGAGATGTATCCACAAAAAACCCGCTATATTGTGGTTATGCCACACAATTAGCATGAGTGCGTTGCAAAAGTGGGATGTCGAGCTTAAAGATCAGTTCGATTTTACATTTAACGACACTGGCCATATGTAAAGTATGCCGAAAGTATTGCGAAAAAATACGAGCCAAATACAAAGGCAAAGTTGTCAACGATGTGCCCAACGTACCTGTTGAAGCCGAATTTGGTAGGGATGCAAGACAGTAATCAATACCAGAGATGGGAATTACTTAATATAATTCAAAAATTCAAACAAATATAAGGGAAATTGAAACCCTAAATTTCCAAATCTCTACATGAAAATCTTGATTCTCGCAGATCCTTTATGCAAGAATCAACTTGGATTGTCCTAAATTTAACGAAATTCAGGCCCTGGGAGAAGTGGGAGGCACTTTATATTTGTTTCTATGGTTTCATCTTTTGGCGGGGTAGGTGAAAATAATTGAATAGCTATGGCAAATGATAGTGTTTTTGTTTTGCAAAATTCTAGGCCTTCTACATGTGCACATGTACATAGAAAGTTTGCTGCAGTTGTCAGCTGTTAATGGATTTTATGAAACTTGGTACACATTTTTCTTATATTCAGAGGATGTACATGTGCTATTTATGGAATGAAATATTAATTTTGGATCAAGATATGGCAGTTTTTTGTTTAGCAAAATTGTAGGCCTGCTATATACAAAGAAAGTTTGCTGCAGTTGTCATCTGTCAATGGATTATCATGAAACTTGGTACATGTACACATGTTTCTTATGATCAGAGGATGTACCTGTGCTATTTATGAGATGAAATATTCATTTTTGTCCAAATTATGAGGGTTTCGATTGAGTAATATGCCAATGATAATGTACATACATGTACACATGTACATGAACATGGAAAGTTTGCTGAAGCTGTCAAATCTCAGTGGATGAGTTTGACACTTGCTACACAAGTTTCATATGATTTAAGGATGTGCATGTGCTATTTGTGACATGAAATATTAATTTTAGCCCAATTATCGTGGTTTAGATGAATACGTTTCCAACGATAATGTTTTTGTTAGGCAAAAATTTATATGTACACCTCTACATGGAAAGTTTGCTCTACATGTATGCTTTCAATACTGCTGCAGCTTCACCAGATGATCCCACAAGGCAAGGTGCTGGGGTTCTCAGAACGCTTGTTAATATGGTGCTAAATTTGTGTTATTTTGATACCAGAAGAGTTTTTGCCGGGGCAGATATTCCTAATGGTGAGGGCTGGATTATTCTTTTTAGGGGGATCGCAATCAATTTCCATGGAAGGTTGAATGTAAACTTCATTGGAACCTGAATGGGATTATTCATTGTCACTGCAAACACAAGTTACAATATGCAATAATTATCCAATTATAATAATACATGTACTACATTTATTATTTGCATGTCCATGTTTTCTCTGCATATTTCTTCTTGAAATTTCTGCCTTGATTCTGATATTTATACCCAAGATGTGACTGAATGTGATATAACTGGTTTCCATTTCATATGAGCTGATATACAAACCATTTTTGGTAAATTTTACAGGGCAGCGTGATGGCGAAGCGGGTGTTTGACACATACAATAAACAGGAGGATGAGGCTATGGTACTATTCCTTCATATGGTCAGCAAAGGGAGAATACTCATCTTCACCATCAAGGTCAGTGACTGAAACAATCGGCTTCATTTCAGAAGTCATTTAGACACGAGATGACGGGGATACACAGGAGTGTGTTCAGACTAGTAATCACGGGGCAAAAATGCAATTCAACACTCAGTTATACCCAATATTTGTATGTTTTTATGACTAAAACACTAAAAGTATTAATATCAATAGCCAATAATTTTATGGGATGCAAATTAGTTTTGTTCGATAAAATACTTAATTTTGAATAAAATATGAAACTTTGAAATCACCTTCATGTAATTTGAGTGAAAAACTCACTTCTTTGACTCCCTCATGTCAGGTCTTGCCCAGTTCCTTTTAAACTGGATGTATACTTCATTGAAGATGATGATCTATCTTTCTGGGTGATACAAATAAGTGGAGGCAAATGTAAATTAAAACAATTTGGCATTAAATATTATTGTGGGAAATTTGAGAAGAATGTGATGAGATGGAAAGTGAGGGATTGATCAGGGTTTATAATGATGGTACGTGGATAACATTGTCAGATTACAGGCTTGATTACACGTATGATTGAATGGCTCAGTTGCACATTATTGAGAGAACAAAGAAGAGTACGTCAGTTCACTGACCTGTGACTTTAGCTGATCAGCTATTGGGTTGTGTAATTTCAGTTTTCCCTATATTTTAACCCAGGAGATGATTTTGAACTGGTGATAACTGACACATTTTATACATGTACTATATTTTCTCAGTATTCGATCATAATGACACTTTATT
This sequence comes from Hanleya hanleyi, assembly GCA_036873755.1. Classification (NCBI taxonomy): domain Eukaryota; kingdom Metazoa; phylum Mollusca; class Polyplacophora; order Lepidopleurida; family Hanleyidae; genus Hanleya; species Hanleya hanleyi. The sequence continues at coordinate 54,117 of JAVTVY010029413.1, read as the reverse complement.
TGAATATTGGAGAAATATAGTATATATGTATAAAATTATGTCAGTTGTCATCTGTTAAAAATAATGTTCTGGGTGGGGTTGAAATATATACGGGTTAGATAATTATATAACCCAGTAGCTGATCAGCGGAAGGCAACAGACCATTAGTGAGATTGTCTCTTCTTTGTTCTCTCAATAATGTGCAATTGAGCCATTATTTGCCTCTTTAATACTGATGATGGATACCTGTTGTCATGGTTATTGTTAGGATGAAGGTACATTCCAGTTAAAGTCCAATCCCAGACAGGTGTTAAGAGAGTTGGGTAGTGAGAAGGCAGACAGTCTGGGCTGGAGAGACACCTGGGCCTTTGTCACCATCAATAAAGGTATGTGTGCAACCAACAATAGAGGTATGTGTGCAACCATCAATAAAGGTATGTGTGCAACCATCAATAAAGGCAAGTGTGCAACCATCAATAAAGGTATGTGTGCAACCATCAATAAAGGTATGTGTGCAACCACCAATAAAGGCATGTGTGCAACCAACAATAAAGATACATGTCAGCAGGTTTCGACTAATTTGGGGATGTCACAACCGAAAAAGTAGTATTGGTGTTTGGAAGAGGCAGTCCATTCAGAGAATCATTCCTCGAGCTTCGATGAATGATAGGAAGTAGCTGTGCAGAGGTGTCCATTGGATAATTTGGGCTACCATTCAATCATTACACAATATGCTCATGTTACCAGAATAGTGGGTTACAATTCCACTGATTGGACAGGAGTTGGAGGAAAATCACAAAATACATTGGAGTTTCTGAAATAATCCATTCACTATCTAACATCTTCTATTAAAGTGAGTGAGTGAATAGAATTTAACGTCACTTTCAACAATATTTCAGCTATATTACGACAAACCAACTAAGCACTACCCAGCCAAGTTTCGTCCTGCTACTATTAGAGTAGTTTGTCTGTTGAAGAATGTAGTAACTTAAATATTACACAAGTCAGGGACAGGAGGGTTCCCCAATTTGGTGGTAAAAGAATGTGAAGAAAAAAAAATGAACAAGTTTGTAGGTTCGTCTATAATTACATATATTAACACAGTTTGGCTATGATATATGGTGGATAATCTAAGCGTTTGAATATGTTGAAATGCAATTGAAAATACAATAGACTACTTTCTATCCCCTGAACTAGATAGGCAATAATTTCTTCAATGCACATACACCTATGTAGAAATGTATGAATTTATGTGCCATTGACAAAAATAAATTGCAAATTTGTTTCTATTTTAAAGTTATTCAAGAAAAATGACCCTTTTGACCTACAAACTGGAGAGCCCTCATTTGCCTGACAATAAAGAAAAAAAAATTTAATGTGTGTTCCCTGCTAGAACTCGACACAACTATTTTGTCCGAAATAGACGAGATCTTTTCACCATTCTGATAATTAGAAATTGTCTCATCTAAAATTTAACTCTACATTTATATGAATTACCTCACAATGTGGGCAATGGATCTCCTTATGTATTATGCAATGTTTTGATGCAGACCAGTCCCTTGGTATTGCGATGAGTCATTAGTCACCAAGTGAATCATAACAATTTCAAGTCTGCATGTGAATGAACTGTTGGAGAAAATATTGTTTCCTAATCTTGTGAGAGATTTCATCTAGAAATTTGTATACACCTATACATTGCAGGTGACAGAGTGGCGGAGGGTTATAACAAGTCACCTGACCTGAACACCTGGGCAGATAAGGTCGTGCTCAGAACAGAACTCCCCCTGGTGGTGGCTGAAGGTACTTGCCTTAAACTGAAACAATAATGATATGCCTCCGTTTGAAGAAGGCTCATGTAGCTTCTATAACGAGAATGATCTCGGATGATATTAGGCGAGGAATATTATTATTCAACTGTTAAGAACATTTCATGTGGATAACACAGTATGAACAAATCAACATTTTACTGAACATTCTTTCAAGTTCAGTTTTGCCATTCTCCCATTGGCAGAGTGTAACCTCTTAAACTGTTCATGTAACACACTCATTGGGTCGTAAACTGTGGCATGCACGTGCATTCAGCCTTTATTGATTTTATCAGCAGAGGAAGTTAGTGTCTGCGTACAAGAGAGATAGAAAATGCATCCAGAATATTTTATAGAAGAAAGAACAAATTCGCTACTCAGCTATTTGAAAGGAAAACTAGGCACTATGTTCTGTTCAGATATGACAGCATGAGCTCACTCTGCTCTACTTAGTTACGTATGATGCTAAAGATGCTGATTGGCTGAGAGCCATGTGCACGAAAAGCTGTGTGCCGTGTTTTTAAGCCCAATGCAATCGGAGGGTATATCTGACAGTAGGAGATGTACAATCTGATGTCATGAGAATGAGTTTGCCAGCATCTAAGTAATGTACCACATGAAGGTATTATATTAGAAAAAAACAGACCAACAATTATCCACTTAAAACCAACCATATTCATCACTAATTACATCAGATTTTATCGATGGACAGTAATGTGTATATTCAGTAATTGCACAAAAAAAGTTATGTCATACTTTTGTCTGATAGCAGATTTGTTCTTTTCCTCCCTCACAGAGAGTGAGTGTTCATGGCCAGACTCTGAGGTTAACCGTAGAAGGAAGGTGTTCTGTAATAAAGTGGAGGGCTACGGTAGTGTGTGTAGTTGTACAGAACCTGCTCCAATCACCTTTACTCCGGCTGAGGTAAACACATTACATACCATAACCCTGGAGTTAGCTACCAGATTGGGCCTATTGGACACCATTCATATATTACATGGAGAATATTATGGTGATATTTCAGATCCCCTCTCCCCCCACTCCTTCTGCAATCCAGTCAATCAGCCACTTTCAGTACTTAACACTGATGGAAGGGGCAGTGCATTTTATTGAAATGGGAAGTTGATGAAGTATATGTACACCAAGCGATCCAAATATTCAATCGCTGGAAGTATCATCAGTATCATAGCTGGGTATCTCAACATTCCTGTCCTAATGGTTATCACAGCTGGGTATCTCAACATTCCTGTCCTAATGGTTAGATGGTCGGCCTCATAAGCGAGGGAGGTACTGGGTTCAATCCCAGGCCAAGTCATACCAAAGACTTGAGAAAATGGAACTTCTTGATTGTTCGCTTATGCTCAGCATTAAGTGGATAGAACAGGGACTGGTTCGCTGGGTGTCAGTATTATGTTACTGAGTGGGGTGTCCTGTCTGCCTATGGCATGATATTTCAGTGTGACAGCACTATAAAATTACAAGAAGGTACATGAAATTCAAGAGGTGCATATTAAGGTTTTGATTCCAAATTTTGGGGGGGGGGGATAGAATAATAATATATCATGTTTGAATCATCAGAGCATTGTAGCTATCCTGTATTCCTATTTTCAGTTGGAGCCTAACAATGTGGCAGGAGTACCAATAGCTGTGATAGCCAGTGATAGACCACATTACTTGTACAGGTGAGATTATTAACAACCACAACAACAACTAATATTCCCTCTTAAATGAGTTGCGCAAAAAAAAATTGATCATTTCTGTCTTCTGGTTCTGTGTATTTATGTGAAAGTTGTGGTTCCCACATTCTCACAAGCACTAGTGATCACCAGACTCAGAACCAGCTGTGCCCGGCTAGTCGGAGTTTGGGTAGTTCTGGATATAGTTCTGTCCCAGCTCTGCATATGAGGATATATATTTCTCCATTGCTTTTGAAGATCAGTGAATATGACATACCAAAATTTGTATTACGGTAAGCCTATTAAGCCTCTGTTTCAAACAAAGATGGCTTTATGAATCATGTTTACTCAATTTCTACTAGTTTTACCTGTTGAACACATTTTCCTCATGTGCAGACATAGAGAGAGTAAGTTGTGATGAGATCCACAAACTGAGATACGAACCTGCTGATATCCAGAACCGGGTATCACTGAAGTATGAAATCATTATCACAAGAGTATCACATTCAGTGGCTGGGTCAATCATTTTCTGATAATGGATAGGAACTGAATACATAATGTCATTGCTTTTTTGCCTTTATGAAATACATGATAATATATGTAATTTATTATGAACTCCATACCACTCAAGATCAAAGATTATTGCTCTTAGTTCATAAAAAAAGTGCAGGTGAAATATTTTGTTGACAGGATGTTGTTGACAATTACAGAATGCTGCGTTCACTGTTAACTGCTCCAGGCTCTAACCCAAATATGGTCACAGTCTACATTGATGGATATTTTGAGGTACGCCATACATACTCAAGCTATAATTAACAAACCCAACCCACTTAGTAAGCAGATTTATCTGCAGAATTTACTCTCAAAAGGCACTGCTGTTTTCGGGATTTTCCTGAACCGAATATTACAACAACATTACAGTGGATCCATTGGCTATCTGTATGATGTGTGTTATTTTTCAGCTTTCAAGCTGGTACTTTAGTCAAAGTGGCAGAATGTTATTGCGTTGTCCTTCCCTTCATAATACTTAAGCTTGTCTGGACAATATCTTTAATTAGTTACACTCCACTGACCTTTTTAAAAGTTCACTGGTGTGTTATCTCTGTTGACCTGGAGAAGCCTGTTGATTTTGTGGGCAAAAGGTCAAGGTCATAGTGCACATAAAATCATATTTTGATGTATGCTGTATTAATTTTCATAGTTCACAGAAATGTTGACCATGAGACTGCAAAGTGATCAAATTATTTTGGGTCAAATTCGAACTTCACACTGATGGTTCAGATCATACTGCAATATGGTGGGTGTGCAGGCCAGGGCATATATGTGTTATTGTGGATAAATTCATCTTTAGTTTCAGATTGAGGTTATTCTTGAAATTTCAAATCCTGGATTCTCTTAGTGCAAACTTCTGTATTTTTTCAGAAAGTTGGAAGAAAAAGTATTTAAACAGATAGGTTTTTCTCAGCTTTATATAAGAAATTTCATCTTTTATTATAATGACGTGCATTCGCATGCCGGTTGAAGCAGGTTTGAATATGTACTTGTTTGTAAAGTAAGGGAGGACTTGAGCAATGTTGTTTTCATTTTATGGGTTATTTTTCATGGGATAACATAACATTTCTTGATTTTGTTCTCCACCAGGAACCTTTGGAGGTGACTAAACTGTTTGGGTTACGTGGAATACAACACACCCCTATTGGTGTGAAAAATGCTAGAATTTCACAACATTACAAAGCCAGTCTTACAGCAACCTTCAACCTCTATCCAGTAAGTACACATGTAAATATTAACGTCAGATTTCATGGATCATTCTTGATATGTTTTCTTAGAGTCTTCACAATTTTCATGACAATAAGGGAGGGTGTCCCATTCCATACTAAGCATATCCATTGGAATTGTTTCGAGTTCCGTCATTGGAATATTCAAATGGACCCACCTGCATTCTGGAACACCTGCATTCTGGAACAATAGAACTAGAGTTCCAGAACTCCAGTTCCATTCATACATTTCCAGATTCTACCTGAACATAGAAAAGCACTGTAGCCCCTTGGCAAACCCTGAACAGTTGTTTGGCAATGGGATTAGAGGGATAGATGACTGTTTTGAGACCCTCCTCATGAAAGCTGTAACTAAAGTTAGTCCATTAAAGCTGTTACAGGCCTGCAAGTGCCTCCTATATTAGAGGGATAGATGACAGTTTTGAGAGCCCTCCTCATGAAAACTGTAACTAAAGTTGGCCCATTAAAGCTGAACTGTAATTCGATCCCTCGGGAAAGTGCATTTCTTTTTTTGACAGCCTCCCTATCTAAAGAGAATTATCTAGCAGTTTGGAAACCAACAACAGTGTTAGTATACTACCTTGATAAGCCTGATGATTATGATTTTAGGCCTTGAAAAACATTACATTTAGGCCTTGAAAAATAGGACATTTTCCAGACATATCTGAGGTTGTGAAATTAATAGTCCTTTCACTTGTGAAGTGAAAGTAGCTTGATTCCCTGCTTGCAAAAATTCAAGTAAGTTTAACAGTAGAGCTGCACCGATAGCACCGGCAGATTCATTGAGACGGCAGTTCACAGCAGCTCATTCATCCAGCCTCTTTCTTAGCTCTTTAACTTAGGAAATATCTTTAGTCAATGATAAATAACTTTTCTCGACCTTCAGTTGCCAAAATTATCATTCATGATTGTAAGTTATACGCCCGCCAAAAGGTGGACGTATTTCCGTTTCCGTTTGATGGCGGTTTCCGTTTGTGTGTCCGTCTGTCCGTCCGTCCGTGGTCCGTCTGTCCGTCCCTTGTGTCCGGTCTATATCTGCGACAGTTTTCTGTCTACAGTTCTAATTTTTGGTGAGTGGATACCCTACAGGGAGACGATGTGTCGCGTACCAAAATGAAGGTCAAGGTCAGAGGTCAAAGGTCACTGGCCTAAAAAACAGGAAATCGCTGAAATGTTCATGTCCGGTCTATATCTGTCAATGTTTTCTATCCACAGTTGCAATTTTTTGTGAGTGGATACGCTAGGTGGAGACGATGTGTCGTGTACCAAAATTGAGGTCGAGGTCAGAGGTCAAAAATCATGAAAGCATTGATCATTGACAATTTTCTATCTACAGTTCTAATTTCTGGTGAGTGGATTCAGTAGGGGGAAATAAAGTGTCGCATACCAAAATATAGGTCGAAGGTCAAAGGTCACTGACCCAAAAAATCAGGAAATTATTAAAAATAACATTTCTTTGTCAGTAGATACATTAGGGGGACACAATGTGTCACATATAAAAATGTAGGTCAAGGTCAAAGGTCAAGGTCACTGTGACCCCAAAATCATGAAATTGTTAATAATCATGATTGTTTGAGTCCATTGAGAAATTACGGGTAGTCGTTTTGTCATGTAGGCCTACCAAAATTTCGATCCAGTCAAGATCACTGACACCAGAATCAAGGTCAAAGTTCAGTGTGACCTAAAAATCAGGAAATCATTAAAAATTACTAATTTTTGGTGAGTGAATTCAATAGGGGGAAATGAGTGTCGCATACCAAAAATTAGGTCAAGGTCAAAGGTCACTGTGGCCCCCAAAATCATGAAATTCATAAAAATCATGACTTTTTTTTGTGTCCATAGATACATTGACGGAGGACGATGTGTCGTATACCAAAATTTAGATCACGGTTAAAGGTCAAGGTCACTGTGACCCCAAAATCAGGAAATCATTAAGTCACATTTTCATATGCCTGTTCGGAGACGAGGTCATGTAACACGATGTTGTGTTCTGTCCATTCATCCATTAACATTTGTTGTCCATGCGATATCTCTAGTTTCAAGGTATGGAATGGTATCAAATACCTTTTCTTGCATGGCGAAGAGGAGCCATACATCAATTTGTCAAAGGTCAAGGTCACAGTCCCCCAAAACTGAATCAAGTTTAGCTATGTGTTAGGTTGGAATATTCAGAGTTCTCTTCCCTGCATGTATATGGCATTTGTCCTGTGGAGTTGCCTCCCGTGTTTGAAACAGCTACATTAGTTAAACTGTTGTGAAATAAAAACCATACATTTACTAATTTAACGGGGAGAGGGGTCCTTTATGAACTTTATACCTGTTTATCAACTCAAGAACAAAGGTTTACTTCATCACTTTCTTCTTCCTTGATGAAAAATTCTCTCATCTGAAAGAAATCCATTTGCAGGAAAACTACTATCTTCTTGTGTTTGACTATTGTCGATTTCAGTGTGGGATATGTGAGCTCTCGGTTCTTGCTCCAAGGTCAACTAGTTTCCAAGAGTTGAGCTCATTTTAGTTTATCATTCAATTTTAGATGTGATATATGTTACATTCTCAGAAGCACAAAATTGTAGACCTTTCTCTGGATTGGTAGCTACCAATTGGAATCAAGGCTACTAAACAACCTTCAAATTTGGACCAATGTAATTCCAGAAATACGGGCGTATATTGAAGCCCCTTGGGCTCTTGTTCATATTTAACGGCATGATATTTCAGTGGGACAGCACTATAAAATGGCAGCATTAGATCTGCTCTGTTACAAGTAGGTACCCACCCCTCCCCTCCCTTCCCTTCCCTTCCCCATCGTGATATAGCTGAAAAAACGTTGAAAGCGACGTTAAACCCTATTCACTCACTCACTCACTTGTTCATATTTATACCAGTTATCAATAGTTTAAAAAATTTTCCCACGTTGAAGAGGTAGGAAAAAGAGTGGTTGAACTAGCTGCTGTGAACTGCGGTCTATATGCACCTGCAGGTACTATCAACACAGCTCTATTGTTAAAGGATTAACTTGAACTTTGTACAAATAGAGGATCAAATCAAGTAATTGAACAATTGCAGGTTATGGTTAAATACATTTATGCCAACATGACCTTCAGTGGTGCTTGAGAAGACCTTGAAGATCAGTGCCTCCAAATCTTGTGAACCCTGATTTCAATTGAACTCTCAGTTTTTGTAAAGACCAACTTGTTGGTGTGTTCTATTGAGATATAAACTTGGGGATTTTATTGTCCCGAGTCACAGCTGACTTCTCCCACCTGTAACTGGGATAAGGCTCCCATAAGATTAACATTTCGAAATACAGATAAATGGCCCCCCCAAAAAAGTATGTAGTCCCAGCACCCGATTTTCAGATATTGGGGGATGTCTAGTTCACCAAACATACGAAAGTTTCAGAAATTGTTGACCTTCAGAATCAAGAAAAAAGAACCCAAACCATCTTGTAGCATTCGATCTTTACCCCCATTACATTGGCATTCTCTAATACAAGAATCTGTACAATGCAGTTACTGTTAAGTTTGAGTTTAAATCCACAGGTGGCCAAGTATGCAATTGTGATAGAAGAAGATCTTGATGTATCTCCAGACTTTTTCAGGTGAGTTTTTTTTGGTGAAATTTTCATGAAAAACTTTTTCATGAGCTCAAAAGCAAATAAAACCTATCATTCAGGAAATCAAGGAGTACCAGCTGATTTATTGTTGATGTCTGATATCTGACCTCCATTGGCATCAAACAGATGCTACACTGTCTTACGTGAAACCAGAAATTTTTAGCACATAGAAACGCTCCCTTTCTGAAATGTCATTGATTAAGGTATGAGAACATTGCTATCTACTCCATGTTCAATATACTATGTGAACTGACAAATCACACTGTCGCTTGAACCAATGAAGAAGATGATTTAGGGCTTGACCAATGTATACTCAGCTGAGATCACTGGACATGGAGGAGATGGTGATGTTCTCATTTCGATATCAGTAACAATGTACATCTGGGGCAGTTTTATGTCAGCCGACTTTAGCTTGTCCAGACCATACCTCTCCACCGATCTTCTTTGAAAGTTCACAGGTGTGATGTTGGTGTGACAGCTGGATTAACCTATTTATGTTTGGGTCACAGGTCAAGGTCACAGTATCCAAAAATTATTTTGAGTTATGATCATTGATCTCCTCAGTTCACAGAAATGTTGACAATGTAACTGCAAAGAGGTTGGCAAAAACGTCAACTTCATGATAGCATTGTTTTCAGATATATAACATCAGGGTCTGAAATAGCAGTCAGACATCAGTTCAATATTTGGTCTTGTGTAATTAAAAGAGAATTTCAGTATTTTGGGATTACACTACCTTAGTCTTGCACAGATTCCCATGTGGGATTTGAACCAGTAGTCTTGAAAGCGAACATACAATACCCCTCTGGTGACTGTAATAACATAGCTCCCATAGCTGAATACATGAGGATGTGAATGCTTAGTTCGGTAGTTCTAACCCTGTTATATATTTCTAATACATGTAATTGTGCATGTAGTCCAGGGAGAACAACTCCTGTTGTTCTTATATGCTGAATGTTGTCCCTGTCTAATATTGATGGTTGAGTGGCATATTTAGTGTACCATGTTTGAGTAGAACACCCTGTGAGAGGAGGGATATATTTGCACTTAACATCAGCAGATCTTCTTCCTCATGTTTGGGGACCAAAGACTATGTACTGCCTGTCAAGTAGTTGAAAATGAGGAGCATTTCCTCCTTGACTGTATACGGTTCAACCCCCAAAGAGATTGACTTTTTCAAACAATCCAGGCTTTGATTCCTGCACAAATAAGAAACTTGTTTTGTTGGTTGATGTCATCCCGCATACAGGATGTAATTAATGCAGTAGCAAAATACACATTTGAGTGCTCAAATGTAACCTGATGTACCCATGGGAGATAACTCATGGGTCATGAATGTGCAGATTATTTAGTTCTCTCCCCTGTCGCCGACATACACTCCGGGTAATTACCCACCATCAGCAACTGTTAATATTGCTTAGTTTAAGACGTAATGTATTGTGTGTGCATTGTCTTACAAAGTATCTTATTTTATTATATGTGTCTGTACATGTATGTTTGTAATGCCTTTAGCCCTCGGGCATAATAGTGCAATAAACTTTATCTCTATCTCTGTTTGCATTACAGTATGTATGAAACACATTTAACTTTGTCTTAGATTATAGTATTTGCAGTGTGAGTCCATGTCTTTTGAATGATATTTGGGTGAAAGCTTTACTTCTTGGGACTTTACATTTATCTAACGTCACTTGCCGATTTCGGCGACACCGGGTGGAGAATAATCATACAGGATTTACTGGCCACACCCCACTGGACTTTCATCCACTCAACATTAGGTGACTGAAGTATTCAGTTGACTGTATATTTCCTGGAAAGTTTGCTAAATTGAACGTAACCTTGGTGACCGAGCTGGTGATGTCGGCAATGCATTTTTCATTGCCAGTTGGTCCACTGACCATTTTCTGTGCACATGACTAGCTCCCGGCGATACATGAAGAACTAAATAAATGTAAAGGCAAGTGTAATCTGCATTTTGATACACATGTAGCTTCAACTGATTTAGCTGTCAGCTCAATAGTCCAGCTCGCACTGCGCACCTGATTTTTTGCATGGCAGTGTATATGTGTTCCTGTGGACACACTCTGCTCTAGTTAGGGCTTATTTTAATCAGATTGACTGTTGTTTCATGTAACTAAATCATATTTCTCTCACCTTTTTTCAGTTATTTCAGCCAGTTAGTACATCTATTGGTTGAGGATGATACTTTATATTGTATATCAGCCTGGAATGATCAGGTCAGTCTGCCTGGGTGTTTCTTGTCAATATGAACAATTGAGTGAAAGTAATAGAGGTGAATCTTTGTGATTTGCTCTTGCAAGAAGCTTAAAATCAATAAAATTCTGTAACCTGATCAAAAATACTTCATCAATAATTTCTTCTACATGTAGTGAATTCAGTGACTTAACAGATTTCAGTTATTTTCCCCAAAATTGTTCAATTGTTATCCAAATGCTTCGAAAATAATATTATTTATAGGGGGTGCAAGTTTTTGAGTGATTCCAGATTAATTTCAATGATTTTCAGATGAAGTCATTCACATTGTCGGCATTGCATTGGCAATAACAACCATCATTCTTTGCATGCCAATCATAAATAAAGTGTAACCCAATATGACTCCTCCTTTTTAAACGACCACTTGCCTGTCAGGACCACAGTATAACAGTACCCCTATTGAAGATTTCTATGATAAACTACCCTTATGAAAGGACCTCCTGTCTTTAGAGACCAATTCAAGTTTTCTGATTCCCACAAGGTGGCCTATTTAAGACAGGTTTAACTGTGTAGGATGCTGATAGGTGAGCTTACCATGATTGTGTCATTATCTAGGGTTATGAGCACTCGTGTAAAGATCCCAGTCTGCTGTACCGTGTGGAGACTATGCCTGGACTGGGCTGGTTACTCGAGAGAAGTCTCTACAAGGAGGAACTGGAACCTAACTGGCCCACTCCAGAAAAGGTTAGATCACCCAGGCTTTTCTCTTTTGTTCTTCGTTGAATGAACCAGATATAGTAAATCCTCTAATAATTCAATCACAGGAAGTGAAATTTCCCACCATACAATCACGGGATGATCATATTTTGAAAGGAAGTTTACAAAATGGTCCATATTTTAATGATTAGAGTCTGATCAAATTAATTAAAACGACTGATTGAAGTTTGTACACAAAATTAGAAGAGATCGCAATCTAAAGCGATTGAATTATTAGAGAATTTTATCGTAATGTTTAGTTACAATTAAGAGGGATCACTCTGTTATATTATAAGCATAGTTTAAAATGCATCTTTAGTCAGGATTCATTCATAAGAAAGCTCTTCATTGACCTTTTAAAAAACCGTAGATGTGCAAGGATTCTACAAAGTATAAGGTTCAGAGAAAAACATCATCTTGTAATCTCCATATATACGAAAACGTCTGTTTTCCTAAACTGATCTGCACAAAATGTTTGAAAGTTTTCAGTTTTCATGACTGCCGATATTCACGTTCGATCACTAATGGAACTAACATATTTGAAAATAGTCTGGAAGTGAAAGCTATCTCAGTTCTGTTGATTTTTTGCACTTTTATTTAAAGAACAAGATTGTATTGTGGAAAATTATCAGCTCTACAATTATTTACAGAATTCATTAATTAAATTACAGAATAAGCATAAATTTACTCATTTCTCCGTTTTTTCAGCAATGGGATTGGGACATGTGGATGAGAGCAAGTTTTGTTCGTAAAAACCGAGAGTGTCTCATTCCTGATATCTCCAGAACGTATCACTTCGGCTCAAAAGGTCTCAATATGAATCCTTATTTCCAAGAAGTGTACTTTAAGAAGCATTCTCTCTTGTCAACGGCCAATGTCAAGTTAAAGGATGTACACAGGTGAGATTTTGTGATGATCACAGGTGGAATGCAAAGGTTATTTTTTTTTTTATATATACGTCATCTCAAAGTGAGTAAACATGTGGCAGATTGTGCTAGCCATCTTGAGATTAAATTTTCCATTTTTCCGTTTTTACCCCTCGGGCAGATTCTGCCCGAGCGGTATTGTCGTTGCCTCCGTCGTCTGTCCGTCCGTCCGTCTGTCCGTCCGTCCGTCTGTCCGTCCCAGCGTCCGTCTGTCCGTCTGCCCATCATATCATTGTAAACACATTATCTCAAAAAGTCCTTCACTTACAACAATGAAACTTCATACAGTTGTTTAATACAGCCAGTACCAGAAGCCTATTGAAAGTCGGTGCCATTGGATGTGTTTTTCAGGAGTTATGCCCCTTTATACATGTCTGGCTGTTTTTATCCTTGTGAACACATTATCTCAAAAAGTCCTTCACTCACAACAATGAAACTTCATACAGTTGTTTAATGCAGCTAGTACCAGAAGCCTATTCAAAGTCGGTGTAATCGGATGTGTTTTTCAGGAGTTCTGCCCCTTTATACATGTCTGTTGGTCCATATCCTTGTAAACACATTATCTCAAAAAGTCCTTCACTCACAACAATGAAACTTCATACAGTTGTTTAATACAACCAGTACCAGAAGCCTATTGAAAGTCGGTGCCATTGGATGTGTTTTTCAGGAGTTATGCCCCTTTATACATGTCTGTCTGTTTTATCCTTGTAAACACATTATCTCAAAAAGTCCTTCACTCACAACAATGAAACTTCATACAGTTGTTTAATACAGCCAGTACCAGAAGCCTATTGAAAGTCGGTGTAATCGGATGTTTTTCAGGAGTTCTGCCCCTTTATACATGTCTGTTGGTCCATATCCTTGTAAACACATTATCTCAAAAAGTCCTTCACTCACAACAATGAAACTTCATACAGTTGTTTAATACAGCCAGTACCAGAAGCCTATTGAAAGTCGGTGCCATGGGATGTGTTTTTCAGGAGTTCACACAAACCTGTGTGGATTGCTGTGAATAGACAGTAATCGTTCAACTACATCTACTATAGGTAATCACTGCTCTATTGCTATATTGTTTTGTCTCTCTATGATCTATATCATACAGGTAAAATTATGCCCACCCCAAATATGCGAGTTGTTGGGGTCAGAAACATTATTTCCACAATTGCTCTGGGCCCGGCCCGAGGGGTCCCGATGGCGACAGCCACATGTTTAAATTTAACATGGATGATGTAAGCATTCGGTTGGAAAAAGAAAAAATGTTCAGGGCTATTCCAGAAAAAAAGGCATGGGGGGGGCGGATGGGAAGCCTTTTTTTTTTCTATGGGTGGTCGTGTTAAAATGAAATCCAATTCTGTGGGTGGTAGGATTAATAAAGAAATGGATTCTATGGGTGGTGGGTAAATAAAACCAATGGTGTCAATGTCTGGTCATTGTTTTCATTCATTTATTTATTAAAACACTACCCGAAGTGTTGTCTGTTCTTTTGTATATGTAATTTCTCGCTGGCAACCCTCGTGTCTTCCTGGAAGTTCCTGATCGTCTCATTCAGTCACCTCCGTGAAAAGCGCCCTCTTTGGAAGAATGTGGTCTTGTCAGAGTTGTCTCCCCTTTTCATTTTTTTTCGTAAAGTTACTAGCAATAAGTTGATTCACGAATTAAATTTGTTCCCAGAACCTTAAAAATTGTATTAGCACAAAATAATGTGAAAGCTGGTCGTATATTCGCCTGTGGCGATATATACAAATCTGCCCGTTGAGTACCGAGGCGAAGTTTTGCTTCCATTTTCTTCCGACCTTGCTGACGGTCTGTTCGACTGGCATGACTGTTGAGCATCAAATTCAATATGAAATCCGTCAGAATTTTTTAAAATTCAATCAATTTGGCGGCATAATTTTCAAAGCAGTGGTTTCAACGATATGGATCAACTAAAAAATCTGAACGACGAAGGACATAATTTACGCTTCAAAAAAGCAGTTGACACGGTCGGCACGGTCACAGTTGATCTGGCGACATCAGCAGCAAATGATGATAATGATGAACCAAAACGCAAAAAAAACAGCGTTCGCATGCCTTTTCTTGCATTAAATTTAATGACTTTTCAAGGTCCTACAGTGATTATTCAAGTACCCAATTCAAGCTCATTTTAGGAAAACGGACGTGTTCGAATTATCTTTTTTTGACGCGAGAAGCTAAATGGCGGACTTCTTCATCTTTGATCGTTTTTAGTGAATTATCCATTGCCTCTTGCATTTCCTATCATTATTTTCTCTCTTTGGAGAGCAATGCATTCTTCCTGCTCTTTAACCATGAAATTAGGTTCGAGTAATTGACCGCAATGATCGGCTGACAATGAAGAGATTAGCTTCATCGGACGCCCGGCCAATTTAAAATCACAAATTCGCGTACATTAGTACATACGCGACAAGAGCATATTCTGTCACTTAGACATTCTGATATTTTCTTTATTTTCTCTGCAGTGCATGCTTGAAACCTTGCAGAATTTTTGTCACGGCCGACAAGACTATGTCCAACTATCCCGGTTTCGCCAATGATGTCAAAGGGGAAAATATAGAAACGATCTAATGAAGAAACACAGATGACGTCATTTTCAGATTGAGAATCAAACCTAATAATTTCTTGATTGCTCTTCATAGGGAAATATTGTGGAAGGGCTTTTCAAACTGTTTATGTCAATAAAACGAACAGCAAATTAATCAAGCGCCTAATCATGTGAGACCCATATCAGGGCCAACTGATCTGAGACAATACAATCTTCCCAGCTGGAACGAGCTCATCCCGCCCGGTAATATCGGCTAAACGAAAGACATGAATTGCTTGACCTTTCTAACAATTCACTGTATCCATTCGTTCCTTGATTAACAGATGTATTAAAATACTTTCACAGAATTGGGTGGGGTCAGTAGAATTAAAGTTTCAACATGCCACGTGTTGGTTGAACATTTTCCCGCCATACGGAGTTGCAATAACATCACGTGATCAAGCCTTGGATAGCATGGCACGTGGGCCAAACTTGCGCTTGTTCACGGTTCCCGCTTCAAAATATATTCAGCTAACACAACGTCAATGTATTATGCCTTCGTAAAAGTGAGATCAGGACTGTCATGAAAATAAAAAAAAAAATGGTTCAAACCTGAAAAAGAATTCCCTTTTACCTCTCTCCGATCGTTATTCTGGCTTGAAATATGGCTCGACTGCAGCTGTTCTGTCATTTATTGGCTATACACTCACCTGTTTACCCAGTTTTATTCAAGTATATTTTGGCCTAACATGATCCGCATCAATCCACAATTTACGTTTTAATTAATCTGAAAATTGGATCGATCTGTTTCAGATGTATCTATGCTTCATTTGAAAATATAGTAGAATAAATGTAGGTTTATTCCATTTATTAAACGGCCTATAATCTCGGGCTATCTTACGTAAACGTCTCTTCCGACATTCAACTTTTGTGTCAATAATCAGATCACAAGTACCGTAATTTCTTCACTAATACTGTAAAAAAAACTCACCTCAATTACGTTATTTTATTGCAAAAGAAATTTGGTTTATTAAAAACCGTATGTATTTCTATTCTGATTTTTCACTTCAGTTGTTGCCTTGTTCACGTCAGCTCTTTTTATCCAGTCTTTAAAATCTGGCAAAGTCAGTCATTCATCGTTAAATTTGCACTTTCCAGACGTTTTCAATTTTTGATATCAGAACAGATTACCCTAATAATTCACCTTCCAAATTTAATTCGAAAACGGCCGATTTTTCCCCTGTCGTGATTTTTTTCCATCCTAATAAAACGAAAACGAGCATTTTCAATATACTCGTGAAACAATAAATTCGAACACTCCCGTTTTCGTCGTGGAGTTCGTGCCGCTGAAAGTAAAGTGAATATGTTACTCAGAATAATTTCTGTACAACTAAATCGTGACTAACGATACGCGTTGACACAGAAATAAAATACAAAAGTTCAGTTTTTGTGGTTGCGAATTCTCCATGTATCATAGAACTATGATCAGAAGTCCCTAACCGGGTTCTCAGGAGGTCGGAGGCGAAAATGCCCGTCAACTGGCCATTTTGAGGCACCTACGAGATCAATAGAAAAAAAATTAACGGCAATTCGAATGATATTTTCGATGTCTCATTTTCTTTAATAAACAGATGATATAGAAGGACAAAGAATGGAATGAGCTGCCTGGTGATATCCAGTTCTCAAAAACATATTCTAGTTTTAAATTCAAATGTCGTAAATTTGTAATGGCTCACGTACCAAAGTTTGTTTAAACTTATGATTGTCTGTGATAAAACCACTGTAGTGTAAGTGATATAACTGTGATATGTACAGTTATATTGTGTGATTGTTTTTTTCATGTATATATTTTTTGTTTGCTATATTTTTAATGTTATTGGCTCCATTGTAAAACAGTTGATATAACTGACATGGATACCTAATAAAACTGAAACTGAAGATATAAATGTTCCCCTCTGCTTGTCCCTGTCAGGGCTTCGGCGTAATAGTTAGTTTGTGCACAACTCCTATGTCGAGGGAGCCATTATTTCATTTCTTCGGATGTGCATGATGTGTCTCATACATTTTGACTGCAGAAAGGGAGAAGTTGAGTATTTCATTTGTGCTACGGGGAGATGTCAACAGACATGGATGCTGGTGTTTTATTCACTCACCAATCCAGAACTACGTTTCCATGTAATAAAATGACAATGTTTCCAACAACATGATAATCCAGTTTATAATCAACGAGGAATCAACTTTATGGAGCGGACGAACATAAAATATGCACCCTCGCTGGGTCAGTCACATTGACATCTCACGAGTGACAACCCGATCATCATTGCAGGAATTTAGAGGTTTAGTTTTTATGTATTTTCAATCCTTGACAAGCTGGACATTTCACTTTTTACTTGGTGTTTGATGGATAATGAACCAAACGTCGGCATCACGGTACAGATTTAGCCGGGAAATATGCATTTGCGTACACTTCGCCATCCATAAGATGGCTTGCGAATCGTGTGTCTCCATTATCGCGGAGCGATATCCGGTGTTTTACCGGATTCTGTTCGGCCTTCATCCGGCGGAGAACAGACTCGAAAACTCTGATAAATTACAGGTTTTCATACATATCCCGGAAACAGATATTGCCTGGGCTTACAAAATATATAGGTATGAATAACTTTCGTATCATCCAAGAGGTGTGGTAGATCTGTAATTTTGAAGAAGTAGATCATCACATGACTCGAAAATGGCGGGTTACGTTGGGGTTACGTCGGTAGACTTTAGCTGATTGGCTGACGAAGTCACGTGGTATTGATTTATGGAAATTCCCTCTAGCAGTTGCCGAAAGTAGTCTGAAATGGATACACACGATCCCAGGGTCAGTCTTACTCCGTATAGATGACCGAAATGGTTACAGGTTGGGGAAATATGGTCGACTGACTGCAGGCACGTGTCCCAATACTGTCGGGCTACCATCCCTATTGCGGTAATGGAAACTTCCACTGACCCGGTGTTGTAATCCCACAAGGCTTCCCGACGAATCGAATGGGAAGAGTTCACTTTCAAAATAGGGAAGTAAGGCACAAAAGTTTTCAACACGCATATCGCTTTTCAACAAAATCAACGTGAGGGCAGATTTTTCTTTCGTTTCGTAGACCATATTTTCTTTGTATTTCATTCTTGAAACTTGCAACTCTGGCAGACAAATTCACGACCTACGCAATTTAATGATAATAACTACACAGGGACTCCTTGAAGTTGAAGAAAAAGAAAAAAACATTTACGGCGACAGATGGCTGATAAAAACTTTTGGGTTGGTAGCTTTTCGATGGGGAGGGCGGGTTACGCCAACTGACATATTTTAAGGATGGCCCTGAGTCTTTTAAATGAACTATGATAGAGATATCAAACATAATACACGGTTTAGGCCAGAGCATATGTACAGGAGCGACGGATGGAAAGGGGAAACACAACAGGAGACAGAAACAACGATCGTCAGTGGAGTTTTTATTCCATTTTGCTGGACTGCCAACCATACTTACCTATTACAGTAAAATTCAAGCACTTTCAAGGACGTACGGGAAAAAATTCTAACTTTCAAGGCCTTGAATTTTCAATATAAAAATTACAAACTTTTATGGACCCGTGCGAACCATGAAAAAATTAAAAATATTGGCCCGGGAAGTGATCTCCATAAACAACAACAACAACGACCATGGTAGGAGGCCAACTGTTTTTTTGTTTTTTTTTTCTATGGGTGGTGGGATGCCTAGATAATTGAATTCTGTGGGTCCTTGTTGTGGCAGTAAATTCATTTCTATGGGTGGTGGGTAGTAAAAAACTCGCCCATCCGCCCCCCCCATACCTTTTTTTCTGGAATAGCCCTCATTGAAAAATACGGGGAATCCCTCAATTGCTAATACCGAAAATATATCACTTAATTATTTGATCGATTCAGAGTCATTAAAACATTATTTCAGTATTCGCAGACTGGTTCCAGAAAATGAGTTATGCGCATGTCTTTAGGTGCATGGAGACCAAGAACTGTAAAGTACGCATGTCTGAGTACATGGAAACGCCCACAAATGACCAACCAGCAGTCGTCTCTCTGTAATCATTGTTTTGTATGTGACTATACTTGTTCTGTTATTATGACTTTATGTAACCATGCAACAATAATTGTAGACATGCTGCACTGTATAAATTGTATCCAATAGCATGTTAACTTCGTCATTTGAAAAGCTCTAAAAGAGCGAAACCGGTTATGACAATATAATATCCAGTTTTTTACTTATATCTACCCACGTGTAGTGTCCTTATTTTCTATATATATATGTTTTCTATAGGTCGAATAATGATAGAAATGTTTGTCCATCTATTTCATTTAGTTTCATTGGAGATATTTTGTGTGCTAGAATTGGGCGGATACCAGAATAATTGCCTCCAGTGGGTCTTTGATTAATTGCGGGCCGTAACAATATTACCTAACAAAACACCTCAATAGATAACAAAATGATGATCGTTCATAAGCATTATTCTCCATTCAAAATATGTATAGACATGACTGGAACCAGGGTTCTCCACTGTTTTTCATATTGTTGATCACAGTTTATGACAACAATAGAGTTTCACCTTTTTTCTGATATCATTCATGCCATTTACATATGATGTGATATTATCTAATTCCCATTTATTCAATCCATGACAGAATGAAGCAAGGACAGTATGAAGTATTGGTAAGGGAGGCGATCCAGTCAGCTACTGTGTTAGATCATCTTGTTGATGCCTGTGATGAGAACTTCATACCAAATACAGAGGTACAGTAAAAACCATTGTTGGGGGAAACTGGATCCTTCTCAATAAATCCATTTCTCAGATTTGTTTTTGGTGGGGTGGGGGGGGTGCAGGAGTATCAGATATAATAGTATGAGCTTTGTGAAAGTTTACTCTATGTTTGGCTGAAATTCCTGAAAGGGTTCAGAAGTTCCTCCTAACCAAAACGTGGGAATTTACTTAATGTTACATATACAGACAGGTCATCAGTGGCCAAGATAATCGCAACCCCTTGATCACCATCAATTCTCAGGTATATAAGGCGAAATGTCCTCTGAGTTTAATACTGACATTGTAAGACATGTGGGTGCCTTGCCTGCAGGATCTCTCTTGTTTGCCTAGCCAGGGACTGAATGTTTAATCATTATCCTTCCTGGCAACTTTTTTCAACATCAGGGGACTTCAACTGCTCAGGTTTTCATTATCACTTTGTCCCTTGTTAAACAATGTTGCTGCTTGAAATAGTATATCATTCTCAAAGTAAGATCTAATCTCATTATCCATTTATTCCATAGATATGTTTGAAACAATTTCAGTTGAAGTAGACTACAAATTTATTCGTTGTCTTTATTTGCAGAATAAAGTGTATGTGATGTATATTCAGATGAATGCAACAAATGATTTCACCACCTGGAAACAGATAGCTAAGGTAAGAATGGGCAGATATTCCTTATCTCTGATTACAGGCCAATAGCATTATCTATTACTGGCCGATAGCATTAGCGGTGCATGGACATTTCCTTCTGAGGACATTTCCCCCTGGATATTTCCTCCTTCAGAAATTTCTCCCTGCAGAAATTTCCCCCTGCAGAGATTTCCCCCTTCAGACATTACCCTTTCATTTTTATCTCGCCTTACGAAGTAAAGGGGAGATATTGTGATGGGAGAAAGAGGATGTTGTCGTCGGTGTCCGCGGCCTGGAAATGATAAGATTTTTGGTTTAGCAAATTCAAAAACAAATCTAGAAAAATTCCGGAAAAAAAAAAATATGGGGGGTGGGTATTCCTCCTGAGGGTTCTACCGCTGGGGATTCCATGGGTGCTCCAATGTTAAAAATCCCTATGATAGAGTTTTGCGTTTAGCTGAAGTGCACATGTACAAGTTTGCTGAAGCTGTCAGCTTTCATTGGATGAGTTTGACACTTGCTACCAAGTTCAATGTGATTTGAGGCATGTGCTACTTAAGAAATATGACATTAAATATGAATTTTTGTTCTAATTATCGCAGTTAAGACTTTGTATGTTTTCATTGATAAGGTTTTTGTTGGGCAAAAATTTACATGTAGATCTGCACATGGAAAGTTTGCTGAACCTTTCGTGGGATGATTATAAAACTTGGTGGACATGTTTCATGTTTTCCTAGGTCAGACCTATCCAGCAGTAATCCCACAAGGGACTGACCTATCCAGCAGTAATCCCAAATGGCACTGGCCTATCCAGCAGTAATCCCACACGGGAGTGAATTATCCAGCAGTAATCGCTGGTGGTTGAGTGAGTCCAGGTTCCTGTTCCTTCAATATATTTTGCTGAGAAGCAACAGGAACTTGATAATGTGATGTCTAGCACTGTAATATTACTTGTCTTTATTGCACCATGTAAGCGTCCTGTCTCTGTCTTGTGTGCTGTCCTCAGTGTTTTATAGGGTTGATGGAGGGTGTCTGGTTCCATGCTGCTTCAAAGATTTCTTCTTTGAAGTAGCAGGAACACAACTGGGCTGGGTGGTGCTTAGTTGATTCGTCGTGATATAGCTGAAATATTGTTGAAAGCGACGTTAAATTCTATTCACTCAATCACTCCAGCAGTAATCCCATTTGGGACTGGCCTATCCAGCAGTAATCCCACATGAGTCTGGCCTATCCAGCAGTAACCCCACACTGGACTGGCCTATCCAGCAGTAATCTCACATGGGACTGACCAATCCAGAAGTAATCTCGCATTGAACTGCAATATGCAGCAGTAATCCCACACGGCACTGACCTGTCCAGCCATAATCCTGCATGGGACTGACCTATCCCGCTGTAATCCCACACAGGGTTAGCCTATCCAGCAGTAATCCCACATGGGACTGGTCTCCCCAGCAGTAATCCCACACGGGATTGCCGTATGCAGCAGTAATCCCACCCTGAACTGCCTATGCAGCAGTAATCCCAGACGGGACTGGCCTATTGAGCAGTAATCCCACTTGGGACTGGACTATCCAGCAGTAATCCCACATGGGACTGGTCTGTCCAGCAGTAATAACACACGGGACTGGCCCATACAGCAGTAATCCTACACAGGACTGGCCTATCCAGCAGTAATCCCACATGGGACTAACATATCCAGCAGTAATCTCACGCTGGACTGCCCTATGCAGCAGTAATCCCACGGCACTGACCTATCCATCCGACATGGGATTGACCTATCTGGCAGTAAATCCCACATGGAACTGATGTTATTGTCTGTACCAGATAATCTATTCCAGACATTGTCTGTAACACATCATCTATTCCAGACGTTATTGTTGGCTCTACATGTATGCTTTCAATACTGCTGCAGCTTCGGCGGATGACCCCGCAAGGCAAGATGTTGGGGTTCTCAGAACGCTTGTTATTCTTACATAATGACTTCTTACGAATGCGTAACAAATTAGTAATACTGACAAAAACTATTTTGAGCTTTATTTTCTTATGTTCTATTATTTCCTATCATTTGGCATGGTAGTATCCATAGTAGAAGTTAATAACCATCACAAAGTGATAAATCAATTTTTTTGATACATGACATACCCATGTTCAGAGTCCAGACTAGGAATCTGATGATATCGGTATATTCTTGACAGAGTTCTTAACGATATCTCCAGTTCCAGGTCATGGATGGGTACCAAACTTGGGGTATACGTTATCATTGGGACAAAGAGGGATCCTATTTATTTTGAGGTTAAACGGTTTAAGGTCAAGGTCACTGTGGCTGATAAATCAGTGAATCATTAAACACGGTTCGTACGGTCATGGAAAATCCTGGAAAAGTCATGGATTTGATAAATGTTTTCCAGGCCTTGAAAAGTCATGGAATTTCCTATCAAGTCATTGAATTTTGTTAGAGGTCATGGAAAAATAAAAACTTGAAAATGCCCACCAGGTCAATATTTCTCTGTATTTTTTTTTACCGAAAACGTGATTTTTCCGGACCCGCGAACTTCATGTGTTGTCTGTGAAATGGGGATCGCCAGCCACGCTAGGCGGCGCTAGTGCTCCAAGAGGTAAAGAACACGTGGCGTCACAAAACGAACAATTATGACGTCGTTACATTGTGACGTTGCTTTTGTGACGTTCAGAAAAACGACATGGGCATGTGCCATTTACCTCTTGGTACACGTAGCCCCCTGGCGTCAGTTCGGGCTGGCGAACCCCATTGCCAGAATCTTCCATCAGGGGAGATAACTGGTCTTGGAATTCCCCTAAACTCCCAGGATGCATTTGTAACAAAATAGCGCGCAGATCCTCAAGCGAGAAGGACGGAAAATGCGACCATGTGAAACAATGCCAGGAAAGTGCTCCTTTCGACAATGGTGGCTGTGTAACGAGAATTATTGGCAGTGGCTCGAACGTGGGAAGACCCCTGACGAGGCAGGCTGCAAGGTTTGCCGGAAAAGCTTTGATATCTCTATATAATCATGGATGGTGATGACTGGTCGCAATCGTATCTTTTAGTGTGGTACAGCGATCACAACGTATAAAATCTACTCTCGATTTGGAAGCCATCTGTTGTAGAGTGCTAAGCTAAAAATAGATCAATGCATTCTAGAGGGGTCGGCCAATTGGTCATTACATGGCTCAAATTAGGTGACGCCATTTCACCACGTGGAATCTAGTCCGAAAATATGCTTGACATGCTTTTGTCGTCAGAACGTCGATGCGAAAGGAATTGGTTGGGTCATAATTCTAAGATAAGCGCGGTGATTGAATAGAAATGGTAAAAAAGAAGACTGTTGGTAGTTGGGGGATTGACTGCATCGATGTTGTTGTTGTTGTTGTACGTTGTACGTTGGCCAATGACGGATCGACGGTGCTCGAGATAGTGTGTACAGTTTGCCGGGACTTTATGCTGATTGTGAATCACATCACGGAAATCGGGGTTTTGTCTCCCAATTTGTTAATACATGTATGTTTGCTGAAACAAATATTTTTTCTTTGAAATTGTACATCGTTTAGTCAAGTCCTTGCTCCGACACAAGTATCGTCTTCGATTTTCATGATGCAGCCGTTGTCCATGGAGAATTTCTGATCTAATTTGTCGGGTAAACGGTCAATGGAAAAGTCATGGAATTTGTCAAAAAAAGTCATGGAAAGTCATGGAATTTCATAACTGTGAAAGAGTAAGAACCCTGTTAAAATAAAAATTATGCAATACAGTTCTGAGATGTGGATTGCAATGGTAAAGGAGAAGCCTACTCATTTTTACCTCTCGGCCAATTAGGTTGAAGGTTATTGTCTGCTTGGTCTGTCTTACTACAGATTCAACTGGTGATTTACTAGTTCCTTTCCCGTTTGACTTACCTTGATGTATATTTAATATCTGGGTCAAACTCTAGTTATTGCAATATCTCAAGAGTTGCTAGCCTTTTCAAATGTATACTACACTCCAAATGCGTCTGGTGATTGACTAGAAGCATATTCAAGTTTACAGACCTTGACCTATTTTATCAAGTTAAAATTCTAGTTAATTAATGCAATATGTTAGAAGCTTATAGTTAGGCTTTCCAAATTCATACTATAGTGGTGATGGGCCAGAAGCATATACAAGTTGACTAACCATGACCTTTTTTACAAGACCAAATTCTAATTATGTATAACTTTCGTAGGTTTGTAGCCTATCCTATTGTTTTCCGGGTCAAATTCGATTTTTACAATATTTTATGAAGGATCAAAGCTCTAAAAATTTGTGTCTGTTAAGTTTTGGTTTCTGCAGTCAGAGGTATGAACGGGCATATATTGAAGCCCATAAGACTCTTGTTAAAAGAGTGGTATGGCATATCACGTTGGGCATACCGGTTTTCATCAGATCACCGAAGTTGAGCAACATTGAGCTCCGTCAATACTTGGATGGGCCACCGGGCGCTGTACTGGCTGTGCTGATCAGTGTCCAGGATAATAGCTGTGGATACTCTCGTGTCCTGGCACATGAAGGCAACATCATGATATGACTGAAAAAATGTTGAAAACTATTTTAAATCCTACTCACTCACTTGTTAAGAGTGTGTAACTGATTCCATAAGACTCTTGTTAAAGATTGTAAAATGATTCTGTTTTTCATTTCAGTGTGTTCATATTTGGGACTTGGATGTCCGTGGTTTCCATAATGTAAGTTATCTCATATCAAATTCAATCCTTTGATTATAAAGGTACCCCGGTATATATATTTTTATACGCCCGCCCAAAAGGCGGTCGTATTATGGGATGGCGGTTTCCGTCCGTCTGTCCGGTTCTCGTGTCCGGTCTATATCTGGGACAGTTTCCTATTCACAGCTTCAATTTTTGGTGAGTGGATACCCTACGGGGAGACGATGTGTCGCGTACCAAAATGAAGGTCAAGGTCACAGGTCAAAGGTCACTGGCATAAAAAACAGGAAATCACTGAAGTGTTCGTGTCCGGTCTATATCTGTGAACGTTTTCTATCCACAGTTGCAATTTTTTGTGAGTGGATACGCCAGGTGGAGACGATGTGTCGCGTACCAAAATTAAGGTCGAGGTCAGAGGTCAAAGGTCACTGTTGTCAAAAATCAGGAAATCATTGATCGTTGTTAGTTTTCTATCTACAGTTCTAATTTTTGGTGAGTGGATGCCCTAGGGGGGAACGATGTGTTGCATATTAAATGTAGGTCAAGGTCAGAGGTCAAAGGTCAGTGTGATCGAAAAATCAGAAAATCGTTAAAAATTTCTAATTTTTTGTGAGTGGATTCAATAGGCGGAAATGAAGTGATGCATACCAAAAATTAGGTCAAGGTCAAAGGTCACTGACCCCAAAATTAGGAAATTATTAAAAATAACATTTTTTGTGTCAGTAGATACATTAAGGAGACACAATGAGTCACATACCAAAATGTAGGTCAAGGTCAAAGGTCAAGGTCACTGTGACCCAAAAATCGTGAAATTGTTAAAAATCATGATTTTTGTGTCCATTGAGAAATTGAGGGGAGACGGTTTGTTATGTACCAAAATTTAGGCCAAGGTCAAGGTCACTGTGACCCCAAAATCAGGAAATCATTAAAAATCATGATTTTTTGTGTGCATTGATAGATTGAGGGAAGACGATGTGTTGTGTATCAAAATTGAGGTCAAGGTCAAAGGTCAAGGTCACTGTGACCCCAAAATCAAGAAATCATTAAAAGTCACATTTTCATATGCCTGTCGAAGACGAGGTCATGTAATGCGATGTTGAGTTCTGTCCATTCATCCATTAACATTTGTTGTCCATGCGATAGCTCTAGTTTCAAGGTATGGATTGGTACCAAACTTTGAGTATACCTTACTCGCATGGCAAAGTGGAGCCATACATATAAGATCAATTTGTCAAAGGTCTAGGTCGCAGTCCCCCAAAACTGAATCAAGCTTAGCTGACTAAATGTGTTGGAATATTGTTGGAATATTGAAAAGTCTTTCCCCTGCATTTATATGATATTGTCCTGTTGAGTTGTCTCCCATGTTTGAAACGCTTCATTTAGTTAAACTGTTGTGAAATAAAAACCATACATTTACTAATTTAACGGGGAAAGGAGTCCTTTATGAACTTCACACCTGTTTATTAACTGAAGAACAAAGGTTTACTTCATCACTTTCTTCTTCATTCACGAAAAATTATCTCGTCTGAAAGGAATCCATTTGCAGGAAAACTGCTATTTTCTTGTGTTTGACTATTGTCGATTTCAGTGTGGGATATGTGAGCTCTCAGCTCTTGCTTCAAGGTCAACCAGTTAGCAAGAGTTAAGCTCATTTTAGTTTATCATTCAATATAAGATGTGATATATGTTACATTCTCATAAGCAAAAAATTGTAGACCTTTCTCTGGATTGCTAGATCAATTGGAATCAAGGCTATTAAACAATCTTGAAATTTGAACCAATGTAATTCCAGATATACGGGCGTATATTGAAGCCCCTTGGGCTCTTGTTGTATTTGTGATTTGAAAAAAATATCTCATCATCTATAAAATGTTTATGAATCAATTTTCTAGTTTAATTTATAAGAGGTGTTTATTATTTGATCTTGGTGACTGCACAAATTCCATGAACGATAAGTTAAAATTTTAACAAAGTGAGATGAAAAATGTTTCAGCTCTTTAAGTATGTATGATTTCATATTAAAAGTTGACCTCAAACCTCAGCCAATATGACATTAAATATTGTTCATCAGAGGGAAATATTTGCACTCTTCATCACCGCTTTCTAAATTCTTATTCACAAAATTGAATGTGAGAAATAATGGATTACAGTTCATATATAAACCATAATCTCATGTAAAATACAAAATTAATGATGCATGAAGATTTATATATTGGGCTTGACAAGAGAACAATATTTGACTGGGAAAGTTTTAGCACTGCCCGAAAAATCAACCAATCAAAATCATTTGAGGTCCAATTTGTTAAGAACTTTCATGTAATTTCTCTGGATCTTTGTCACAAATGTTCCATTCCTGTTGCAATGTTTAATGAAAATTAACCCAAGTTTTTTTTTTAGCTGAATATTTTGGTAAGAATATATGAATGATATAGAACTGCTAAATTTACACTCTAGAATATATTTATTTTAATGATATATCTATATATTTTTTATTCCAGAGTATGTGGAGACTATTCTTAAAAAGTAATCAAATATTCATAGTAGGAGTGCCAGCCTCTCCATACAGGTAATCTGCTTTCTCTAACTTGATTTGGTGTTGTATAGTCAAAAGGCAGAATATTGTGCTAATTACTTTTACCAATTGCAGCTTTTAATAGTAAGAAAGTTGATAGTTTCATAATTTAGAATGGTCAAAAGCAGCATGTTTCTAAAATGTAGAAACATGTGTCTATGTAGGATTAAAAACATTTCAGATTTAAAAATATGGAAATATAAAAGTTCCTTGCATACATGGTGAGATAATTCAGCTTACACCCCATATGAACCAGATTACTTGCTTGTATATATGAAAAACATTGCATTCAATATTGATTGATTTGCATCGCTATTCTAATATCAGTCACTCATGCCTAGACTTCGTTCTAAATTTCTTATCAGTGCATTCAAGCCAGCTGACGTCACACCAATTTACATGGCTGCTCCTGAAGCGAAGAAGTCCTAGCAGAAAATCTGAAGAAGATAGAATTGGAGATCTCCTAGCAGTATATAAGTATTCAAAAATAAAAATTGATCGTTATCAATTTTGAAAGATAGAATACACAGAGCATGAACTTGAGGGATTTGCTGAAGGCTGTGATGAAATCTAGTCGAGGTAAAGGAAAATGGATAATTATGGAATTCAAAAAATGTCCTGTTTAAGTGGAAAATATCAAATCCAACATCTGATCAACATTTTGTAACCTGTGTAGTGTATCAGATTTGACCACTGAGAGGAATAGATAAAACGGTGGTCTACCTCAGAATTCAATACATGTTGATAGATAAAAATGCACTCACTCCCCCGGGAAGTTCAGGATATTGAATGGACTCTGTATCAGACACATGTGCACAATAGATGAGTGGGTGCATGAAATTATTAATACATGAATGCATCAATCATGTTAGAGGAGCCACCAAGACAGAGAAATACTAGTCACACAGCATTCTCATCGTATCAGCTTGTATACCTCCTACTGTCAGATATACCCTCTGATTGCATTGGGATTAATTATGCATTGCACAGCTTTTGTGCGCATGGCTCTTGGTTAATAGTTTAATTTCAAATAGTGTGCGCTCTTTTCAAATAGAAAAGCTGAATGCACATGCACACAACTTTTTCAGAGCCATGCAGTGAGACGATGTTACACCGACAGTTACAAACTCTGGCAATGGGAGATTGAGTCACGCTGGTTAGACCAGAAACATGTGCCATATTATACTTGTATTGTCATGTAATTGAAACAGTGATGATTTATATGGACAATCTGTGATGGATTCTTTTAGGTTTTTTAGCATGGAAATCTGATTTTGTCATATTCATGCTGTAGCCAGTCCATAGAGTAAGTGTATTGTAATTGATATAGGGAAACATCTATTCATGAAAAGCGGTTTCTGATAGATTTATTCCTGTACCTTAGACTGTAAAGTGTAATTAATACGCTATTGTATATCTGGTCACCACACACGGCAGCTTTGACCGTTCAATACTATGCACTTGATAAGCTATCAACAGTAATCAGTAAGCTTCTTCTATGGAATGGTTCTGTGCAGTAACTGAGTGGTACTGTGCAGAAGTCTCATGTCAGTGCTGTTAAGTTCAGCACACTCAATAACTTACAATTTCCATCCTGAAACCAATCAGTACTGTATGTGGATTTGAGCAGTTCTGCTCAATTGGTGTGAAGAAGTGATATTTTTTTTTTGACTGCTTGGTATAACCCATCAGTATTTACCAGTACTGTACCATTACTGCTCACTTGAGTAAGGTCATCAACTGACCAGAACTTTTCATGGACCTTTCCAAGCAAAACTGATCAGTAACTTGTCAGTTTCAGGATTGTCTGTAACGAATAGTATATTTACATGCTCATCAATAGATGAGGTCGTATATTGTGATCATGAGTGCTGTCCATCTGGCAACTTTAGTAAGCTGTGCTGTATCTCGCGTTCCAGGTCATGGATCTCACCTATGGGTCAAAGAGGAACCCATTTCATTTTGAGCTCAAAAGGTCAAAGCCTCTGTTCAGCAGTAAATCGTTGAATTTTTTCATGTTTCTGCTATAAGTATGGATTAAAGATGTGGATTGTGATGGCGAAGAAGAAACCTTGTGATATTTAACCCTCGGACTATTTTGGCTGAAGGGTATTGTCTGCATGACACATCTGTCTGTCAGTGCAATATCTCTTAAAGGATTATTACCATGCTTTCCAAATTCATGTAACACATGCAACTGGCAATGGATCAGAAGCCTATTGAAGGTGACTGACTGAAGGTTACATTCAAATATTGGTGATACTTTTTGAAGGATTACATCTAGGCTCTCCAAATTCATGCTACATAATGCAAGTGATTCTATGAAGGATCATGCAGTCAAATGTGTGTACTAGTGTATATTGAAGCCCATAAGACCCTTGTTTTTCTGGTCAACATGTCATTGTGTGGCATCAATGCAGTGACAGAATTATTCAATTAATTTGTTGTTAGCATGTCTAAATTGCTATAATGGATAGTGTATGTAGAAAACAAATGAGCTATTTGAAAATGATGGAAGCTGCATCAGTTACACAGAGTAGAAGTCAACTCGGATAATCTCCATTTATGAGATGGAGGTCATTGCCCTCAAGACTGATAACATCACTGGTTACCTGATGGGATAACCCTGAACCATGAGGCTTTATCCCACTTTCAGAAGAGTGAAAGTTCCTTCGTGTAAACTCTGTGTTTAGAGTGTCCCTAGAGTGAAGGGACTTGTCAGTCCCACTTACATGGAACACTGACCAGTGTAGTCAGTTAGAAGTGTGTGGTTTGCTAGCTAAAATTTGTTAATCACATATTCTACAAAAATAAAGAAATTAACACTACTGGTATGTAGCATAATATGGTACAATATGCACTATTTTAGTAAGATGGGAATAAGCTGGAAAAGCTGTTTTCCCTCACCTGAAACAAAATTCTATAAAACGTCCATCTCGCTCTGTTTGGTACATATGGAACAAGTCCTCCTACTATATTATTTCACCATGCATGAGAACGCCATGTTACACCTTTATTCTCTTTTTCTCTCTCTTTCACAATGCAGTTAAGATTTTGTGAAATGCCATCATTCTGTATTCAGACAGATCTGGAGAAGTCTTTTCATAAGTTGCTCATCTGGTGACTGACTCAATTTTCTGTAATATAATTATAACTGCGCGTTCAATGGTTGAATTTTTCCATTGTCAGACACGCCAAATTTAAACAAGACTTTTATTGGATGGCTGTTTTCAATCTAGTCATATGTGACAATCATCATGATGTCACGTTACATGGCTTCTGATTTAATCAATTGATCTACGTAGTTTTTGGTTTTCCCCTGTGTAGTTTAAATATCTAATCACACAATGTAGTGCAGTGATGTCAAGGCTAGTTCAAGGCAACAAATGCACCCAGTGCCAGAAAATATGTTCAAATCAAGGCTGTTGCACAATTTTGCATAAAGCTTAAGGTGTACATTATTACATGAAGTTGCATTTAGTGAGACATAATATATTAATGTAGGACAAAATCAGTGTGTAATCTATAATCTGCAATACTGTAGAGTATATTGTGTAAATAGAAGTGCAATAATGAATGTATACTCACAATGTGTATACATGTATATTTTGGGTATGGTAACCCTGTATTTTTGTATCAGTAAGTTTTGCCCCATGCTGGAAATAGGGAATTAATTTTCATGGTCTATTGGTGGTGTGTGGTTTTACAGTGAGCTGATCAGCATGTTATAAATAAAATTTCTAATATACTTTATAGGAATCTAAAATGGGAATCTAAACCCAATGCTTCAGGTTTAACAGAACGAATTTGACATATTCTTGATCAGAATGATTTCCACCATTCGCTGGATTTCCACACACACAGACAATCTTCATGTTCATTGGATGAAATTCACTTGTGATTTCCGAGAAGATGACCTGTGAACTGCTCTCATTGGTGGACGGTATGCCCTCTTTATTAAAATTTACCAAAACAGGCTTATCTGCTTTCGCCACAGTAAAATAAAATATCCAGTCAGCAATAAAGTTTTCCTTTTGTGCGATCCGGCGAAAAACACAGACGGACAGAGAATCTGTTCAAACTGGAGCGTTGGGTTCAGTTCATCGTCTGAACCACTCGGAGCATATGTAGAATTTCAATTTTTACATGCTATCAGCCCACTGGGTGGTTTATAGTTGTTTAACATGAAGGGGATGGTTTGAATGCAAAAGGGTGGATGGGCTTAGAAATTTTTACCTTCCCCAAGCGAGCAGACTGGAAAGTGAATGTTCCGCCATATATCAGAGAGTATAGACAGAGGAGAGATATAGTAATGTAATAACTCACGAGTGAATGTTCCGCCATATATCAGAGAGTATAGACAGAGGAGAGATATAGTAATGTAATAACTCACTGCTGATTGGATTCTATGTATACTTGTGAGGCCTCGACTATAATCAAGAAACTTTCCTTCATATTTTCTGAGAATCCATTCTGATAGAAGCTCAAATATAATGGAGTCTCATCTGGGTTACATTCTTACAGAGCTAAGGTTGTACATGTATAATATAGTGTTTTTCATGACCATTAAACTCACAAATCATGCTAAATATTTAAACCTGTACAGTTATCATGACATATCATTAGTGGCTTTGGAATGTATTTTACTGATGAACATGTGTGTATTTTTTTTTTTTTTTTGGTGACTGTCTGACTCCAGTCCCAGACAATATCAGAGTTGTTATCCCTCGGCCAAAATTGGCCTTGAGATATTGTCAGCATGTTTCCAGTTTCTCATTAAAACATCGTATCTCAACAATGACTATCACACATACATTTGGTCATGATATTATTTTTATTTTTTTAAGAATGATAAGGCTCGCTGAACTTATTCCAGACACACATCTGGTCATGGACTACCACTTAAATGGTCCCATACCCTGATGACGTATTATATATCTCTGTCACGTGGTGAATTGTGTTTTCATTCATCTGTATGACACGTGAACACTCATCAAAAAATCTAACATCGATTGTGCAACACGAAACAAATTAAATTGTCATTGTCAATGCAAAGTACATGTCTCTCAAGGCGTGAAGGCCTATATGTAACCCGATACACCAAATTAAAGCTTGCGCTTCAGACTGTGCCAGCTTAATTAGCTCAGGGACCTCGCGCTGGCAATTAAGTTGATGTCATGTTCCGCGAGGGAGGTGACAGGCTAATTGAATTGTATAACGATCCTCGCCTGTCATTTAATTGCCACGGATGTTGGGGGCCTGCATTGCATCAAGGGATAGAAGTGGTATTTTATTGTCATGGATGTAGGGAGCCTACGTCATCATGCTTCAGGACCATTGCCCTTGGAATATTGTCATCATGTACACAGGGCTTCATGTTTAGCGTGAGTGATAGCTCACCTGCACGCAAACACTCGCATAAATTCATGTCACGAGAGTGATTTTTAGCTCACGTAAACTGTCATATTTTATATTGTATTATATTGCAACCACTCGCCTGACTTTCAAATACCCTCTCAAATATTTTGATGTGGTCTATTTTTAGCTCGCATACTTAATTCTAAATACGAAGCCCTGTGTACATACATCTGTCTGTCTGTTTTCTTATTACTGTCATATCTCAAGAATGGTCTCGGAAAATAAACCTATCTTTCAGATTGACCCATTTATCTGAGGTCAAAGTTGATTGATTCGTCATCAATTTATTTTATACCCCCATATCCCAAGAAGGAGAAGGCCAACGTATAATGAAACTGGTCAAGGCCCCTGCTAAAATTGGCTTCATGTATGTGCATCTGTCTGCTTTCTTGTCACCACCATATGTCAAGAATGGCTATGCCTAGCAGCAACAAACTTCTATCATGCATACATTGATCATCAACATCTGTTTCACTGTTTTGCTGTGTAAGAAGCCTATTGAAAATCATTATCACTAACTGCTTATTGCCATCAAATGCTTGCTTCTTAACCAATACCCTTTTCAAATACACCCAAGGCAGAGGGGTTCTCAGTGCTTTGCACGGTTCATGTTTTAATCTGGGGATGTACTGTATAGTTGAATGCTGGTGTATTGATTTTTACCCCTCGGCCGAATTTTGGCCGAAGGGTATTGTCGTCATCATGTACATCTGTCCGTCTGTCCATGCGACCGTTACACCTTTCTCGTTATCAAGATATCTTTAGAATGACTTACCCTTGCAAGGGCGGATCCAGCCAAAATTCATAGGGGGGGTCGACTATCACAGCCCAACAGGCGAGGGTCCAGGGGCCGCCTAGGCCCCGGAAGCTCCGGGGTCCTAGATCGCCTGAGATGCGTTCTGAGCGTTTTCCCGGAAATAAAACTGATCATAATGTATGCAGATTTATGGTTCTATTTTCACGATATCCCCGCAATTATAAGCATGCATCGATATTGAAAATGTCGCACCTCATGCCTGCATCCATTTGACATTCTAGTTATATTTAAAACATACAAAACGATGGCATTTAGTTCATGGAAGGGAAACCAAGATGTCTACCGATACGGTTCATTCACAAAAAGATAAAACAAGGAAATCCTCATAGCCCAACAGGCGAGGGTCCAGGGGCCGCCTAGGCCCTGGAAGCTCCGAATTCATAGATCTCCGGAGATGCGTTCTAAGCATTTTCCAGAAAATAAATTCGAACATAATGTATGCAGATTTATGGTTCTATTTTCACGTTTGTTTCTCATTTATAAGT
Organism: Hanleya hanleyi; assembly: GCA_036873755.1. Taxonomy (NCBI): domain Eukaryota; kingdom Metazoa; phylum Mollusca; class Polyplacophora; order Lepidopleurida; family Hanleyidae; genus Hanleya; species Hanleya hanleyi. The sequence continues at coordinate 19,404 of JAVTVY010029413.1, read as the reverse complement.
ACGCATCGATATTGAAAAAATCATACTTCATGCCTGAATCCATTTGACTTTCTAGTTATATTTATCGGATAAAAAACGATGACTTTTACATCATGAAACATTAGAACCAATATGATACCGATTCATTTACACAAAGCTAAAATAAGCGATGATCACAGTCTGACAGGCGAGGGTCCAGGGGCCGCCTTGGCCCCAGAAGCTCCGGGGTTCCAGGTTGCGGGAGATGCGTTTTACTCGTTTTCCCGGAAATAAATCTGAACACAATGTAGGTAGATTTATTGTTCTATTTCACATTTGCTTCGCATAAACACGCATCGATATTGAAGAATATGCCGGACACCGTTTGACTTCCTAGTTTAACACAAACAAAACAAAAAACAGGCCTATAGACACACCACTACACGTGGTGCGCTCGTGGCGATAATATCTGATTTTAGATACATATTGAAACTCCAACTTAAATAGTACACTCACAAACTACATGAATAGATGATGGTCTGTTTAATACACCTATAGATACTCTAATTACATAATCCACATTCAGTTAATTTACATATCATTTCAAGACATTATTTCTACGTGGAATCCCAGGGTTCGCTGGTCCCTCCAAAAAAAATTTTTTTTTTAGGTTTCATGGGGGGGGTCCGGACCCCCCTGACCCCCCCCGTAGATCCGCCCTTGCCTTGGCACACCAAACTTGCAGTGCACATCCATATACTCGTGACCCAGAACCCTATTGAATCTGAACCCGATTCGATGGAACTTTGGCGGCCATCTTTAATTTATGCCAAACCATCACAGCTTTCTCGTTATCAAGATATCTGTAGAACGACTTACCCTGGGCACACCAAACTTGCAGTGCTCACCCACATGCTCCTGACCCAGAACCCTATTTAATCTGGACCCGATTGGGTGGAGACTTTGGCAGTCATCTTTAATTTATGTGAAACCATTAATCTTGGGTACCATTTTGCTGTTCAGTGTGAAACTTAGTATAGATCATAATGCATCAAGGAACTTCAAAGGAATGACCAAACCAGTTTCACTGATTCGGTGGAAACCTTGGCGGCCATCTTTAATTTATGCAAAATCTTTAATGATGTATATCTCTCATACCATTAAGTGTTCTATACGAAACTTGGTATACTGCACTGATGTATCAAGAGACTTGCAATGAATAACCACATCAGTTCCTCTGAGTAGCGGGAAGGATGGGCGGCCATCTTTAATTTATGCGAAATCATTAATGATCTCTCTCTGATACCGTTCAAGTGCTCGATGTAACATTTGGTATACATCATCGATGCATCAAGAAACTTACGATAACTTGAGTTCTGGTTTCTCTGATTGGGCGGAAACCTTGGTGCCCATCTTTAATTTATGCAAAATCTTTAATGATGTATATCTCTGATACGATTTCGGTGTTCTATACGAAACTTGGTATACAGCATTGATGTATCAAGAGACTTGCAATGAATAACCACATCAGTTCCTCTAAGTGGCGAGAAGGATGAGCAGACATTTTCAATTTATGCAAAATCATAAATGATCTCTATCTCTGATATTGCTCGGTATTATTACTTGTTTGTCGATACTTGGAATATGTATTATGCGAGGCATGCCGGAAAAAGTGACTGAAACAGAATTTTTATAATTATCCAAATTAGGCCTCCACAGACCAATACAGAACAGAACAATGGCGGAGCAGTGTCAGATTAAAGCGGAAGGGGACGGCCGGGCGGGGGGGGGGGGGCATACAATTGAGCAATCTCTGATTGCTTCCTTGCTGTGTTCTGATTTTAACTATGATGACATACCCTGATAGATATTACTACCTGGTATTGATAGAATGATGCATAGAACTAAGTGACATTTAATATATGTATTGTCAAGCTGAGAAAATCCAAGCCTAACACCAAACAAATGTTAGATTTCTTAAGTAGCTTGCATCAGGAACCACCTCTGAGAAGAAATTACCATGATAAGCCGACGATTCAGGTCTATATATATAATTTTTTTTTTTTTTTTTCTTGAGCTCTGCATTTTTGTACTATTATATCATGTGAAATTCATTCTACGCAACTGAGTGTATTGGCACTTTGGATATGGCACCAGATCAAAGAAACAGTCTAGTCTGTTCATTATATGGCATTTTGAAATGTTACAAGAATAGTTCAGCTACTGTGTTGTAGCCTTGTGCCATGCTATTGAATCATTTGATAATGTGGATATCAAATACTGTCAATAATGATACTAATATGGTAGACGCAAGCATTCCCTGGACTCAGAATGTTTTACTTGCTCCATTACATCAATGTATTTACTAACAGGACGGTTAAAATCGACCATGTGCTCATTCTCAAGAATAATAGCTAGGTTCTCACATGAGTTCATTTCTAGACGACTTTTCCCACACGAGTTTGAGAAAAATGTGGAGTGCAGGGCACATTTTTCTCAAACGAGTGTGGGAAAAGTCGTCTAGAAATGAACGAGTGTGAGAGCTTTTTTCTCATATAACATATCAGAGAAGCTAAAATAAAGGCTGACGTCCCATTTTCGACCGATGATGTTGTAAGCGCAAAACCAGGTCAAGCGCGCAATACTACTATTGGGCACTTTGGTCCATGAATGGGCCGAATCACACCCAGGCTACAAGCGCTGAATAAAAGAGAACAGGATTTTTATAAGTAATACACTACTTTAATGACACCGAAATTGTTGAAATATTCCGCTACTGCAACTATGTGTCGTTCACTCAGTGATAGTCGACTGACATTAAACAGTAACATTGTAACAAGCAGACGATGAAAATAGTGCGTGACGTAACGGCATGACGTCAGCTCATGGTAGACAATTTTTCTACAATGGCTTTGTTATATGAGAAAAATGTTTCTTCTTTACAATATGAAACAGAATTTATGTATTTCTTGAGAAATATGAAATAAAAACGGGGGGGGGGAGGGGATACCATACTTCTTGCAAATAGCAGCAGTTTATTACACATATAAACAGTTTATCAGACAAATATCCCAGAGAAGCTAAAATAAAGGCTGACGTCCCATTTTCGACTGACGATGTTGTAAGCGCAAAACCAGGTCAAGTGCGCAATACTACTATTGGGCACTTTCTTCCATGAATGGGCCGAATCACACCCAGGCTACAAGCGCTGAATAAAAGAGAACAAGATTTTTAAAAGTAATACACTACTTTAATGACACCGAAATTGTTGAAATATTCCGCTACTGCAACTATGTGTCATTTGTGGAGTACTTAAGTCAAGTATTTAGTTGGTTTTGGTGAAGACATGCGGCTTCGTAGGATTTCGGCAACAAAGTTCACTCAGTGCTAGTCGACTGACACTAAGCAGTAACACTGTAACAAGCAGACAATGAAAATAGTGCGTGACGTAACGGCATGACGTCAGCTCATGGTAGACGATTTTTCTACAATGGCTTTCTCCCATAGGAAACGGTAATGTTATATGAGAAAAGCAGTTCCTCCCTGGTCAAATCAGCTATTTCAATTCAATCTTGTTCTTATTAGATTGACAATACACTTGTCCCTCATTATAGCACAGATCATGATAGCATGGTTCAAGTTATGTCCCCTTATGTTCATACTTGCTCCCCTCTTTCCCCACACCCTTCGGTACAATGGGAGGAAAGTGTATTTTCAATAAATAATGCTTTTGTTAAAACCTCAAGTCCGTGAACTGTCATCAGTAAATTTATATCATTTTGAGAATATTATTTTCGTCATTGAGCAGTGACATAATTTATCTTGTTCAAAATGTTTTATGTTATCTGTAATCATATCAATATTTTTAACAAGTTACATGTGCATAAAATGTATTTTATCATGTATTTATTAATAATGTATTATACCATGTCCATCTTGATATTCAGTAAACATGTATTTTATGCAGGTTTCGGTACATTTTATGACTCGCACATGTATGACTATAATAATGTATACTGGGTAGGAGCTCATTTTCCACATATGTGGCCGGTTCAAGGTTTTGAAGCTCAGATTTTAGTGCTGGTCAAGATTGATGTATGAGAGATTGCTATTTTGTAAGTAAAAATCATGGTACTGATCTCCCCCAAATCAAATCTTGTACAAAACCAGAAACAGTGAGTGAAACTATGCTCATTTAAAGTGTTATATTTTATATTTTTTCACATTTAGAAAGTGATCGTATAAAAATATTATCGTTAATGTGCTATTCTAAGATAGTGTCATCCCAGAAAAAAAGATAATACTGTTATACGATCACTTTCTAAATGTAAAAAAAATATATCTATTCAGCTTTGGTAGCTGTGTCATTACGATCATCAGAGGGGTACTGTATGTTCGCTTTCAAGACTACCGATCTGCTACCTCCTATTTTTGTGGGAGGCCCATTGGCCGAGTGGTTTAGATCGCCGACGTACAGTGCTGGCGATTAGGTGCCCGACTCTGGGGTCGCTGGTTCGAATCCCACACGGGACTCGAACAATTATTCAGCACTAGAATTTGTGCTATTCTAAGATAGTGTAATCCCAAAATAACGATAATACTGTTATATTGTAGTATGCCTTGAAGATTAGTGTTTCCTAAAACATACTAGAATTGTAGTACTGGTCATCAGTTATCACATATGTGCATGGCATAGTCTTACATGTAAACTGGCTGATTGATTGATTGTTTATTCACCATATAGTATCACCTTACTATATACAAACTTAAACATCGACAGAGACTGTAAAAAATACTGGGAATAAAACCCCAAGCCCATTCGGAGAGTGTGACAGTAATTATGAAGTGAAGAGCATGTAATTGTGAAACGAACTGATGAGGGTTATATTATCCTATATCTCTTAGTTATGTGTGAATGTAACACTACATTAATTTGTAATAATCTTACGAGTGATAATCTGATATTAGGTTTGAAGTAATATTGACTGAATGTGTTATATATGTATGCAAGTCATAGCAAAAGCTCACAAGTACCCTAAAACTATCTCGATTTCCAGCTTTGTTAACAATTTAGATCTAAGGCACTCGCAAACTTTAAATTATTAATCAAATAATCTAGAAAAATAAAGGAATAAAACACTACCGGTATGTACATGTAGTATACACCGAGTACATATTCCTTGAAAACGAAGTCACTCCCTCCCCCCAAAAAAAATCTGAACAAATCCTCGTACAATTTTATTTCGTCATGCATTGAAAATTTTGTGAAATTGCATCATCCTACTATATATCCAGAGTGATTTATATAGGTATACATGTAAGTCACTCAGCTTATGAAGCTGACCTGATTTTCTCTAGTATTTCCCTCGCATGTGGTATTACAACTCCACATTCTTTGGCAGATACTACAGAGAAGTAAAAGAGGAAATCAGGCCAGCATCACCGGATAAGTTACTTATATAAAGACCTATGTAAATTGTTTCAGATATATGTAGAATGATGAAATTTCACAAAATCTTTTGCATGGTGAAAGAATATATCTTGACAATTTGTACCATACCATATGAGGTGTGTGTCTTTTAGAATTTGGTTTCAATGGAGAGAGCAAATTCAAGTTTCATATATACTACATGAGAGTGTGACTAACGTCACAGGACCTACAAAGTAGGGTTTGATATGATTTAAGTGTGTACCTTGACCTAAGACTGGGAGACACTATATACATCATCTAAATTATACACTTTCCAGTCTACACTTTCATGAATAGACTTTATTGGACTGTAGTAAATAATTTAAACATTAGTAGAAGGGAATAAATGTGTACAGTCCAAACAACAGCTGAGATAATAATAATGTCTACATGTTTACAGATTTCTAGGTCACCTACGTAGGTCAAATTTTCATCAAAAGTTTTTCATCAGAAGTATGTCAGCTCAGAACTTGCTGGTAACAGTCCCCTAATGGACGTTCATGCCAATATATGTTAAAGTAATGATCACCTTAATTGTAATAACAAATATATTTATTTTTGGAAAAAGCTTTAGCAAATCCAATTAAGCCCATTTCCATGGTCATAGGAGGCATTGAGACATGTTTTTGCCAATTTCGAGGTTTCTAGGTCACCTAATTAGGTCAAAAATTGGATCGGAAAGTAGGTCACATTGACCTTGACCCAATTAGGTCAGATTAGGTCACACTGACATTGACCTAATTAGGTGCATTTCCATGGTCTTAGGAGGCATTAGGACATGTTTTCGCCAATTTTGAGGTTTATAGGTCAAATTTTCATCAAAAGTAGGTCAGTTCAGAACTTGCTGGTAACAGTCCCCTAATGCACTTTCATGCCAAAAATCAAGGTTCTAATGTCAACGGTTCTCCTTATTTTGCCGGAGAAAGGATTCGGGTGGACTCGCTGACTCACTCATTACCGGACAATTTGCAAATGAGAGCCTACTTCACAGGAATAATTGAGTATAAGCATATCCCCTGTGTGCACTTACAAACTGGGAGTGTTTTATTTCTTTATTTTTATAGAATATCTGATTAACTTATCAGTGAAATTTCAAGTGCCTTAGATGTACATGTAAATCGTTGCCTAATTGATTGTCAGTGTCTGCTTGGGGATACATGTAGTTGTAGGCCGCTTTGTTTCAAGACCAAAGGCAAAACATGTCTGTTTACTATGCTTATTGCATCATTGTTAACTTTTAGCTGAGCCATAGTGTATTTGACACATTGTAGCTGTGTTTATTCTACCCATCAATGGTTTTGTTACCCCTCGCCCGAGCGGTATTGTCGTTGCCTCCGTCGTCTGTCCGTCCGTCCGTCTGTCCATCTGTCCATCATATTATTGTAAACACATTATCTCAAAAAGTCCTTCACTTACAACAATGAAACTTCGTACAATTGTTTAATACAGCCAGTACCAGAAGCCTATTGAAAGTCGGTGCCATTGGATGTGTTTTTCAGGAGTTCTGCCCCTTTATACATGTCTGGCTGTTTTTATCCTTGTAAACACATTATCTCAAAAAGTCCTTCACTCACAACAATGAAACTTCATACAGTTGTTTAATGCAGCTAGTACCAGAAGTCTATTCAAAGTCGGTGTAATCGGATGTGTTTTTCAGGAGTTATGCCCCTTTATACATGTCTGTTGGTCCATATCCTTGTAAACACATTATCTCAAAAAGTCCTTCACTCACAACAATGAAACTTAATACAGTTGTTTAATACAACCAGTACCGGAAGCCTATTGAAAGTCGGTGCCATTGGATGTGTTTTTCAGGAGTTATGCCCCTTTATACATGTCTGTCTGTTTTTATCCTTGTAAACACATTATCTCAAAAAGTCCTTCACTCACAACAATGAAACTTCATACAGTTATTTAATGCAGCTAGTACCAGAAGCCTATTCAAAGTCGGTGTAATCGGATGTGTTTTTCAGGAGTTATGCCCCTTTATACATGTTTGTTGGTCCATATCCTTGTAAACACATTATCTCAAAAAGTCCTTCACTCACAAACAATGAAACTTAATACAGTTGTTTAATACAGCCAGTACCAGAAGCCTATTGAAAGTCGGTGCCATGGGATGTGTTTTTCAGGAGTTCACACAAACCTGTGTGGATTGCTGTGAATAGACAGTAATCATTTGACTACATCTACTATAGGTAATCACTGCTCTATTGCTATATTGTTTTGTCTGTCTATGATCTATATCATACAGGTAAAATTATGCCCACCCCAAATATGTGAGTTGTTGGGGTCAGAAACATTATTTCCACAATTGCTCTGGGCCCGTCCCGAGGGGTCCCGATGGCGACAGCCACATGTTTAGTGTAAGACAGCAATGGCAAAAAATGTCCAGCATCTATTATAAACAATCTTCATATCCCTACCACCTGTTTTCTTTGGGTGGTTTCTTCCAGGATTGCCTCGGTCTGAGCCAAACCATTGATGGGTAGAAATAAACACTGCTACAATGTGTCAAATAGACAAGGACCCTCAGCTGGAAGTCTAAGCTGAAGCAATAAGCGTTGTGAAGATCTTTGAAAATAATTGATGTACATGGTGATGCCCTGATGAAAGTCAGTGATATGACACTCTGATTCTGATTCACAGTGTATGGCGTCTCCCCAAATTGATAAATGCATATTATTTCATCCCGTTTATAAAACCGATAAGGTGGTTCAAATTTGATCCTCCAACAAAATGAATAAATAAGCCTGTGGGCTTTTGTCCTGTAGAGCTAATGTCATGGATCCTTGGAAACCAGTTTGCTGTAACAGAACTGCAGGTCTGTGTGTGAGTGGAGCTTATTGTAGAACTGAAATGGCATGAATAATAAAATAACATTCTGTGCAATTTCCCTTTGAAAATTATTTCTTAATTTTCATCAATGGTTGTGCCTGAAGTTCTCAATTAATTTGGCTTTCCATATTGAGCATAATTTACAGTATATCATAGACAATGTATCCGCATTATTTTATTTGTGCTTTGGGTTGGGTGCTACAGTTCATATCTTATATTTTGAGCCATATTATACTTCATATACGTTCCCATGTTTTGTTCTTACGTGAGCTCAATATTATGCTCATCCATTCTTTTAAAGCAATACTTACTTTCATAAAAAGGTAAGTTGAAAATGTGATATTTTACTTTTATGTAAAATGAAATTATTGTATAATAAAATATTCATGAGTTTCCAGATTTTTGTTGTCCCTGCTTATGTTTGCATTCTGATATAAGCTTATACATTCAACGTCCGAGAGCAAGATCCTCCTGATTAAAATATCCACCCTTTCTTTCAGAGATCTGATGTTTTTGAGGAGTTTTGCTCCATTGTAGAAATACAATGTGCATAAAATATACCACAGTCCACCCACTGGATGGAGTGGATTGATGCGTCAAACAGGGGTTCAGTTCGGTCTGAAAAGGGCATTTGTATGAGAATTTTTTTCCAAAAGAGAAAAGGTTCACTCAAATCCAGAACCCCATGGGCCTGGGGTGTTTCACCATGTAGGAATATAATTAAATTGTTACGAGAGGTTATTTACAGGAATATTTCTGTACTGCAACTCTGAATGCCAATTTTGTCCACCTTCTGTCAAAAGAAGAAATTAGCTGACACTGACAAACGGGAGATCCTGATAATTCTAAGCTAATGACAAGAGGATCTTTTTGTCCATTGTTACTAAGAACAAACGATTGATTTATAATTTTGTTTGCAGAATTTCAAATTTGAGCGAAAAAGAGACGCTGTAAAACACCAAAATATCATCTTTATAGGTTTCAGGAGTTTCAAGATTTCAAGAAACTGTACTTAATGTCGTTTCTTATAGTACAAGTGAAATGAACAAAGTTAGTCTGAAAGTGAATGTCCGGAAGATCCTTCGTCTTCATTTTCCTTTTTTTTGCATGTGTCATCATTGGGTACTGGAAGCGAAGACAAATCTCTTTGACACTTTAGCAAGAGCTATGAAACATACATAAGATTTTATAATTAGGAATGAATACTAATTCCGTTCTGTTTACTGGGCTAGTTTGAGATATCTCTTTTAAGATACCATGCTCGAAAATAGTAAGATGGTACACAACTTAATAATGAAGAGATCCGGTCGGTGCAGTAATGTTGAAACTTCGAAAGGGTCTGGATCCGAATTATCTCCCTTGGAGCGAAACACGCAGTAGTCTACAGTTGTCGAGTTGTGATGTTGCATCACATGAGTGATGTCCCTTTGTGTGGCCAACAAGTCGGCAGACGAAACAATGGGGCAGTTCACTTGCAACGGCATGGACTAAAGTAAACCGATTTAAAATTTAAGAAATACATTTTTATTCAGAATCATTTGAACTCCTTGATATAGAAGGTGAAGATATGGATATTCTCTATACTTAATATATAGAATATGCCCCACCGTTTGATCCGCCGACTCTTGTGATGCAACGTCACAACATGGGAATACCGTATTAATTTGAATCATATCTTGGATTTTCGAATCGGACCAAAAAAGATATCTTGCACAAAATTTGTACCAAATTTCAGAAAGATCCATGCAGTACTTCCTGAGAAATCGCAATAAAGTTTCATGAGGAAATCCAAGATCGCTGCCTGGTGGCCATATTGAATTTTCGAATCTAACCAGAGAAGGTATCCTGCAAAACTAGGTACCCTTAACCTGTGTACCAAATTTGAGAAAGATCCATGCCTGAGAAATCGTGATAAAGTTTCATGGGGAAATCCAAAATGGCTGCCTGGTGGCCATATTGGAGTTGCGAATCGGACCAGAAAAGGCATCTTGCACAACTAGCCCTCAAGGGGAACCTGTGTATACCAAATTTGACTAAGATCCATTCAGTAGTTTCTGAGAAATCATAACAAGAATTGTTTATGGACGGACGGACTGACTGACGACGGACGGACGAAAATGATTTGAACAGCCCACCATCTGGTGATGGTGGGCTAAAAATCTGTTAACAAAACTTTGAAACAGACATTATGCTCCAGTCTCCAGTACTACATCAAGTGAATGACGCTTACATACTGCATGTAAGCAGAAGAATTTGTGTCTCTTTTGTTGCTTGCTGATCATTCTTGGTTACACTAGATTTTGGTTCAAGAACTATTTGTATAAAAGCATCCTCCATTATACAGGTCTGTATATCTGTACCAGCTCTGCAGGCAGATTAGGGTAGTACAGTTATTTCTTGAACATACCGTTTAAAATAACAGCCAATGAATGGACGGTGTTATAGCGTGCTTTGCCGGGTTCACAGACAAGCCGACTTTATAATGAAGAGAGAGAGAGAATTCAGATTTAACGTCGCGTTCAGCAATATTTCAGCTATATAGCGACGATCAAACAAAATTACAAGTATTCAAGTTAATAACTTAGTAATCCAAGACATTAAAACATACCCACATTAAAACTTATGCAACAAACCGAATTCTCTCAAATAACCTAAGATACAGTCTTCTTTCACCCGACCAAAAAGATCTCCTAAAGTAGCTCCTTGATAAAAAGAATCTCTTGAGAATACGCTGTAGAACGGTCGCTCTGCTGTGCTCGCAGAAAGGACATGTGGGCATCTCTCCAGTCAAAACAAACACCGCTACTCACAACTTCAGTTCAAAGGGCATGAAATATGCAACACATTGCTTGGCTTCTAATTGTTTCAAAAATGAGCATATTCGGAAAGGTCACGAAGACTCTTAGGAAAGACTGTTAATAAATGACTGATCTTAGTCCTGACAAATTCATCTTCTGTCATGGCTCAGCTTTGTCAGACAAACCATGACAAGGAATGCTGGATAAACGTTGAAATCCAGGAGATGAATTGTGGCTTGTTTTTGCCTTCCATCCCTCCAATAAATTACCTCCCTTGGGCTTGTCTGTACAGTATCCGATTCACCGATTTTTGGGGGTCAAAGTACATAAAATTTTGGTGGATGCTTAATCTAGGTAAACCAAGATGGTAAATCAGGGGGATACCATCTAGACGTAATGCTATGAAAACTTAATGCGAATGTTTGCTGATTTTCTGCGAGATCCCATAAGCCAATCACAAGCATTTCTAACTTTTCTCACATTGACTGACGTTTACTTCCCGGAGATAAACATCTTCGCGCGGCACAATCTTTTGATATTTTCTACCCCCTAACAAAGCCAGACTTTTCTGCGGGAGTAAACGCTTTGATCTTGAAGGTTTACATGCACACTGTCTGGAAATGATACCATATTTGGATACTGTTTCCCGATCTGTTTATATATATTAGTCCACGTGCTACCGTGTGATTATAGTGGGCGTGATTTCAACAAGCTATCCACCTGATTAGCTAACAAATGTAGTCTCAAATTCGCACGGGATTTATATAGGGCTGAATTCAGATATAATATTCCGTGGTATTATATCGGAGTTTACTGAGATTGGGTGGATGCTATGATCTTGACAGAAATGTTTAATGCAAATAGGTCATATTGATTCGGGGACTACCGTACTTCACAATAGCCATAAAATATGTGCAGGGTGGGGCAAATGTGGTCCTCTGGATGCATCTGTAGTAGTTCTAATGAAACCAATCAAAACCAGTAATAACACTCCAAATGCAAAAATGGCAATTTGGAAAAGAATTTAACCTCCCTCACTCACAAAGCCATTGCCATGATTGTGCATTAAATCATAAGGCATCCCTTCGAATGCCTTGTGTGTCAGTTTCTTCCGCTTCTTTTTCACACTTTTCCTTTGTCGACCTTTGAATGCCTTTGTCAATCAACTTAAAATTTTGGTGCATATTGCTCCGGTCTTCCTTTCATTCAATGTTTGCTGTCCGATGACTTTCGAATGCCTTCATCAATCAACTTTAAATTCGTTGTGCATATTGAAGAAATGTAATGTTTTTCAGCTCTGCCCAAAACTGGATACTTGTATTTTCTCTACAATTTTTCTTAAATGCAATTTTTTTATCTGGACCTATTGTAAAGTGGGGTCTCTGTTTGCGTACCAATTTTCATATTCTCATTTGCATAGATAGCACATCAGTGATTGGTATCCAGCCAATCTCGTTTGGCATTGTTCTTCATGCTGATCCGCATAGGTGGTGCCACCTGGGGCCCAAGTTGAAAGCGAGTTTTCGGACAACTTTTGAAATAGTACCGTCCCTCAAGTTATCATTTGGGAAAGCTTTTGTGCCGATTCGCCTATAGGTGGCACCACCTGGATGTCATGTTGAAGTAGTTTTTCCGAAGTTTTACATTATTATCCTCTTCACAAATAATGAAGGTTTCCTTTACATAATATGCAAAAGGGATGCCTACTCGATTGACTAGTGTTGAAATAAATTAGCCATCAGTATAACTCGCAACCCCTTCCAATGATGTGATTTCGAAAAGGATCGAGATACAGGGACAACAATCATTTGAGATAAACCAGGACCCTTCGGTTATTAATAATGTTTTGATCGATTAAATTTGCAAAGTTCTGAGGGCTCCCATCCAGAGTGAGAGAGCAAGCAACAAAGATAATTGTAAAAACTTGTATATCAACATCTTTATTTTGCATAGTTACTAGTACAATGAAAAGTAATAACAAGAGCAACCTTTTGGCTAATTATGAGAATTTTGTTGTTCCAAGAAAGAATTGGATAATTACCCACATGGTTTACCACTGGACAAACTGCAACTCCAATCTTTTACAATGATGCCCAATTTTCCCAAAAGAGAACATAACAAATGTCCTGATGCAAAAGCACAATATAGCAGGACATTCATTTACTTTCTATGCAAATAACTTTTTCCTTCCCCAAACAACCTCACAATCCTACCAAGGAAAAATTGCTGTAATCATTTTGTGAAGAAAATCCAATCTACCCCCGTCCCCCTTGCTTAAGGAAAATTCACAGATAATCTCATCTTCAGCGTGGTGTTAATACTTATGCATAAGTAGAGCAGAATCGGACTCGAGAGTACAATTATTGATTGTGAATACTGTTATCATGCATATTTCATTACAAACACGTACATATAGTGAAACATGTAATAAATTTTGGATAGATATGATAGTTGGTGTTCAGCCTTTTTCATTTGGTTAAAGTACATTCTGTGAAAAGACACTTCCCTTCTTCATGTGTAACAATGGTACAAGTCAATGGGCATTTGCACTATAATTCAAGTTAATTCTTGCCTTGATGGCAGCAGGTGCTCTGGTTAGATAATCGGGGCAGTTTACTGTATCTTAAACCGAGAAAACACTTAATCGATGATAACTGGACTATTTTTGACCTGAATCTGCCACAATTTCATAAATGTAAGCTTACTGGTCATGTCTTGGAATAGTACGAACACTTGATCCATTTTATCATATTTTACACCAGTTATCAATAGTTTAAAAACCCGCCCAGGTTAAAGGGATAGGGGAGAGATGAGAATGAACCGGAGCTCATACGGTGACCCACATGCCAGTGAGTCGATGCCATCAGGGCAAGATAGCATTTTCAAAGGATCAAAGTGAAAAAGGATTGAAATAAACTGGTAGTCTCAAAACAAAGTAGTCATATGGTAAATGCTCTAATAATTCAATCACCCCATTAAAGTTCAATCACCCCTAACTTCACCACATAATTTAATCAACCTTTTGAAGTCATCAAGATAATGAAGACATGATATACTGACATGATCCGAGGTGTATCTGCATGATTTGGGACCATTTTTATCAACTTCCTGTTCTAATAAATTTGATCACCCCCTGATTTTATAGTTGCAAGATTTACTTCCTGTTGAATTATTAGAGGATTTTACCATAACTGCTTGGGGAAGGAACCCCTCAGACATACGCGAGTTCAGATAAGCCTTTGTGTATCCAATGCTGCATCTTTATTACCCCAAGCCAATTTCTATGTTCCCACTTCAAACTTGCCTTGATATATCTGAACATCCTTAGTATACAAAATCGAAGGTGTAAATTTCACCTACAAACTATATCAGAACCTACACACTGATTGTGTGCATGATGATCTCTTCCTCAAATAGCTACACCATTCCTCCTAATATGGTGGTGGTGTTGCTCCACTATACAGTTCAGACAATCAGTAATGTTCTTTTAGGACACATTTCAAAATTCAAATGGATTTCAGGTCAGTGACATCTTATGTCCATTTCTAAGTTCTTTGACCATTGTAGGGGTCAGATTCAAAGCAAGTTTGAAGTGGGAATGTAGAAATTGGCATTGGTATAATGAAGATACCAATTATGTGATTAGAAAGACTCGTTGGAATTATTGAAATACTCTGTACACAACTGTTCTATCCAACTCCTTCCGGCCAATCCAATTCTTCCGGCAACAGACTATTTCTCTGCTTCGATAAGGCTGTCTTACAAGCTGAAGTATTATGCTTCACATTAAAGTGAGTGATTTATTGAGGTATTATGGTATTCAGGGGAAATTAACAGTTTAATTGAGGAAAATGAACAATCAATGGGAACAGTTGAGGGTTTTAAAGTGAACTGATAACAAATCAAGCTATATATGTTCATTGTAGAGAGAATGGGAACTTGGTGTGATTTAAAATATAAAACATGGCTTTTAGTCTAAAAACACAACTTCAGCACTTTGGGACAACAGTTATTACAAAATGTTTATATGGTGACCAACAGTGACACTTCACCAGTGGCTGGATACAGCCATCAAGGGTTGAACTTAATATTGAAGGCAGACAGAACTAGAGGTTCCGCTTTGACCCTTGAGTTGCCGCTCCGGCATGAAGCCTATGCTGGTTGTTTTTTTGAGCAAAAACATACGTCTCCCCCAACCTCCCACCTTGCCTTGAATGGGCACATAATTTAAGGGAAAGTGCTATAAAATTAATGTAGCAATAAGTATCTTAAACAAAGCTGCGTATCTAAAAATATTAATTACAAAGAAGCGATTTTCATTGTATATACATGTACAAGTAGATGAACGGATGGACGGACACCAGACACGGATGAATGCATGCACACATACACCAAAACCTGATCAAATGTGGGGGCTACCCAATGAAGCTTCCATCCAAGTTTGGTGAAATTCAATCCAATAGTTCTCAAGATATCTTGCAGACAAGGCCTGTATATACACGTACAAGCAGATGTACGGATGGACAGACACCGGACGAACGCATGCACACACACCAAAACCTAGTCAAATGAGGGGGCTATCCCAATGAAGCTTCCATCCAAGTTTGGTGAAATTCTGTCCAGTAGTTCTCCAGATATCTTGCAGGCAAGCCCTGTATATACATGTACATGTACAAGTAGATGGACGGATGGACGGACGGACGGACACTGGACATGGATGAATGCACGCACACACACCAAAATATGATCAAATGAGGGGGGCTATCCCACTGAAGCTTCCACCCAAGTGTGGTGAAATTCCGTCCAGTAGTTCTCAAGATATCTTGCAGACAAGGCCTGTATATACATGTACAAGTAGATGGACGGACACCGGACAAGGATGAACGCATGCACACACACCAAAACCTAGTCAAATGAGGGGGCTATCCCAATGAAGCTTTCATCCAAGTTTGGTGAAATTCCGTCCAGTAGTTCTCCAGATATCTTGCAGACAAGCCTTGTATATACATGTACAAGTAGATGGACGGACGGACAGACATGGATGAATGCACGCACACACACTAAAACCTAATCAGATGAGGGGGCTATCCCACTGAAGCTTCCATCCAAGTGGGGTGAAATTCCGTCCAGTAGTTCTCAAGATATCTTGCAGACAACGCCTGTATATACATGTACAAGTAGATGGACGGATGGACGGACACCGGACACGGATGAATGCACCCACATACACCGAAACCTAATCAAATGAGGGGGCTATCCCAATGAAGCTTCCATCCAAGTTTGGTGAAATTCCATCCAGTAGTTCTCCAGATATCTTGCAGACAAGCCTGTATATACATGTTCAAGTAGATGGACGGACGGACGGACACCGGACATGGATGAATGCACGCACACACCAAAACATAATCAAATGAGGGGGGCTATCCCACTGAAGCTTCCATCCAAGTGGGGTGAAATTCCGTCCAGTAGTTCTCAAGATATCTTGCAGACAAGGCCTGTATATACATGTACAAATAGATGGACGGACGGACGGACACCGGACACGGATGAATGCACGCACATACACCAAAACCTAATCAAATGAGGGGCCTATCCCAATGAAGCTTCCATCCAAGTTTGGTGAAATTCCATCCAGTAGTTCTCAAGATATCTTGCAGACAAGGCAAGGGGACGGACAGACATCCATCCATCCAGACAGCACAAACACTAGATGTCTCCCCCCAACATAGTTGGGGGAGACATAATAAATGCAATACTGCACCCTCACCTTTATTGACAAGGGTGGAAATATCAAACATTTATAAACAATGTTTCTGTTTGTAACTAAGTCAAACCTGCTTTAATTAATGCCATTAATCCCTTATTAATTGCACAATCAAACGTAGAAAACGGAAGTTTAAAAGAAAAAGTTAACTCCCCTAGGAGAAGAGTTGTCCGCCCCTAGGAGAGCTCTCCACTCAAATCCAGCGTGGTCACTATATAGGCGACTGTAGCCTCATTTCTCATCCTCTTTCTCAGACCGAGACCAGTAATGAAACAAGGCCGCGGTACGAGGGGACGGAAGGGTGGGCACATTAAATTAAAGCAGGTTTGACTTAGTTACAAACAGAAACATTGTTTATAAATGTTTGATGTTTGCTACCTAAGTCTTAAACCTGCTTTAATTAATGCCACAGTACCAACATACGGAGGTGGGAACCTCGGTCTTGTAGTATATCAAAGTAGGCTAAGTGACCGCTGGAATAACACAGAAAACATGGGCATAGCATGAACAATCCATAATCAGCAAATGAAACCTTGATTATCAATATAAAAAGGTTAAACATGTGAATAAGATACTGATGTACTTATCTTTGATTGTTCACAGCCATGTAGCTGTGTTTGTGGTGTGGAAATTATTAATTTCCCCCCGAGAGAGTACTGCAACGCAGTGTATAGGTACTTCTCGGGAAGCCGTTTATACCAAGAGAGGACCTCAACCCTGGGATATACAGTCTACTTGGTATGGCTTATTTATCTTGGCTGTTCCTAAGACCGGTCGAGGCAGGGTCTGTTCCGGGCCTAGTGATCGCCAAGTCACACCACTCTCAGTCCACAATCGTCTTCCATCCAACCATCATTTTAGGGAGTTGAGTGCAAAGACGGCGCTGAGATCATTGAGAAGGACGTCAGATTCAACCTGAAGGACACAATCAAAACCGCTGTTAAGGTAAAGATCACACTCACCATGGATACATACATCTTAGGGTGATGATACAGTGTCTGACATCTCTTTAGAGGATCCAAGGTCGTCCATCTGACTTATTTCTTCCTTCAATAGGAGATCAATCAATTGTGGACCAATAGTATGAATGAGATGATACAGCAATTTGCAGATTTGCTGTGATGATTCAAACTGCCGCCCCCCCCCCTATTTTTGGAATTTAGTTGACCACGTGCTGGGCCGCTATTAACGGCCCAAGCGTGGATATCCCTTCTGACTGGACTGACATATCTCTCAGATCAAAAATGGTGAACGTGGAGTTCACCGTCCAGACTCAAGGCTGGACAATGTCAAGGAGGGGCAGGCTCATTCATAAATCTCCACAAAAGAAACCTGGCCGGCAAGGCCGCGGGTAATAATGGAGTAGTAATGGAAGATACTAATCTAACCTATCTTCTGAGTGTCCTCCCCAAGTAGCTGGGAAGACACAGATAAGAAACGAAAAGGGCAAAACATGAATATGATACAAATATACTTATTCTTGAGTGCCTCCATCCATGTAGCTGTGCTCGTGGTGTGATATGTCAAACTGTACCAAGAAATCAGGGTCCTCTACCACTCGGGTGTTAGGTCTTCTTGGTCTTAAAGGGCGTCAAGCCACGCCATACTCAGTCCACCCACGCCTTACGTCCAACTTGTCCTGTGAGTTGAGCGTAGGAGACACAGCTGAGATCATCCAGAAGGTAGTCAGTTCAAGCTGAAAGACACAAGCCAAAACCGTAGTTAAGGAACAGATAAAATTCTCAAAGCGTCAGACATCTTAGATTGATGATTAGAGAGTCCATGGTCGTCTATCCGACTTATTCCTTCTTTCAAAGACGATCATGATGAAAAGCAAGATGGGTGTCTTGCTGCAACGGTGACAAATTCCGTTCCCTCCTCTTTCCTTGAAAGAAACCAACCACGTGCTGGGTAGCCCTCAGTGGCCCAAGCGTGGTCACCCTATCTGACTGCATTGACATATCATACAGATAGAAATTTGTGAACGTGGAGTTTGCTGTCCAGACAAGACAGGACAATGTCATGGAGGGACGAGTTCTTCCATAAAGGCCATGTGTAGTGATGGCCACATAGAAGAAGCAAAAGACAGTAGTGGGGGCGTCAATGGAATATCTACCTTCTGCCCATTGGTAAGACTATTTTATGGTCTTTAACAACTACACGGCTTATTTAAATATCAAGCCTTGGTGACAGGCGAAGGGACATGATAACCGTAGCCGAGAACCACGCACGGAACCGGAACGAGTAAGATAGTGACGGATGGTTCGAACAGGACATAACAGAAGATCGTCCTCGAGGGTATGTACAAAATCTGACCACACAGGAATGGAGTACGAACGTTGATTCAGGAATGGGCCGAAAAAGGAAACATTATGTTTCGAGTCAGATTAGAACTCGGATCGCTGGATACAGAGCCCAGCGTGATATTGCAAGACCAATCCGCTGCCCAGGACATAGATCTTTCAAGAGCATGAAGTTCAGACACTCTGGACGCCAAAGTAAACGCCGCCCCAAAGGCCGTCTTATAAGACACCACTTTATAGACGCGGACTCTAAGGGTTCAAAAGGTGATATAA
>JAVTVY010029412.1:0-13387 GCA_036873755.1 Hanleya hanleyi | reverse complement strand
TACAGTTCTGTATGCGTTACCTCTGAGAGCTTTAGATCAAATAGCCAGAGATATGCAACAATCTGCGTCTTCAGGAAATATAATACCATCAAAAATCATTAAAGTATGTCAAGATATAGCGTATTTTCGGTTGTATCGTCCAGTGAACATAATCGAAACCTCTCAAGATCGGCTTTTCTTGAAACTCAACTACTTAGATAAAGGACAGGACATCATTAATTTACCTCGAATCCTGAATGATCCAGAGGTACGCAACGCTGTACCAAACTATTTTAAGTTCACAGAACCTCCTTGCATTTCATATAGGTACACTAAATCTATAGCCACCAAAATATTCAATTACTCCAATGCTGTCCAGGAGTTTGACTGGAACTTATACACGTCAGAAGGCTATAGTTGTGATTGTGAATCGTCGAACTTTATCTATACACTATGCAAACATATTGTGACTGGTGACCTTGATGTGGTGAGTGATAAGGATCTGAAATTACTCCTGATGAAGGGACCCAAATATAGAGAGCCAAGAAGAATAAATCTGAAGGCCGACCAGAAGATAGTCCTGTCTGCATTGGAACAGTACGTTATTGATTGGTCTAAGCGAGAAAAAGTTGAACCTACAGTACTCGCCGATTGGCTGGACCTCACCAAGAGCAAGGTCGTTGAAACAATCCGCCATATTGACAGAAGTACTCTTCCCCAAGCAAAACAAGTTCTGAGAAACCTCAATTCTCAAGAAGTTCTAGCAAATCTCCAGAGTAAATTCGTCATAGTCCCAGCAGACAAAGCTCAGAATAATATAATATTCATATGTAAATATTACTATTACCAGGTGCTGGTTAAAGAATTGAGTGTAGACATATCTTCATCAAATACGTCTATTTACTCCCAAACTGCATTTACTCTGGAAGATTTATTTAACAATCACAAAAAGTTTCTCAGGGAAAGAGGTATTTGTCTTCCAACCAATCATAACGACATACCAAAACTATACTGGACTCCCAAAATGCATAAATCACCATACAAATCTAGATTCATAGCTGGTTCTAGAAGCTGCACCACCAAGCTGCTTTCAACCCTATTGACGAGGGCCCTTCAGGAGGTGAAAGCATTTTGGGAAAGGTATTGCGCCACTATTTCTAAGAACTCTGGCGTTGAATGTATGTGGATATTGAAAAACTCAAAATGTCTTACGGAAGAGCTTGATGCTAAAGGTCACATACCGTACAGATATGTATCCACATGGGATTTCTCGACTCTCTATACTACAATCCCTCATCAGGAACTTATTGACCGTCTAAGTTCATTAATAGTATCTGTGTTCAAGAAAACTGATCGTAGATATATTAATGTTGGAAGCCATAAAGCATTCTTTAGCTCGACTACATACAAGAGATATCATTCATGGCATGTTTCTTTGTTTATAGAGTTGCTTGAATTTCTCATTAAAAATATCTATGTGAAATTTGGCAACACAATATATCAGCAGCATATAGGTATTCCAATGGGTACTAATTGTGCACCCCTGTTGGCCGACCTGTATCTGTTCTCTATGAATATGACTATATGCAGGCGCTTTCAAAAACCGATCCATTCAAAGCCCGTTCCTTCTCATCCACCAAACGCTATATAGACGATCTTCTCGCTGTGGATAATCGCTATATAAATGACGCAGTGAAGGATATATATCCACCTTCACTGGATTTGAAGGAAACTACAGATAGCCCTACAGGCACATCTTATTTAGATCTCTATTTCTATAAAAATGAAGCGGGCATTCTCTCTCGTCGACTTTATGACAAAAGAGATGATTACAATTTCGACATCGTAAACTATCCCTTTCTTGATAGTAATATTCCAGTGGGACCTGCATATGGCGTATACATATCTCGCTTAGTAGCATTTGCTAGATCCTGTGTTAAATGTGATGATTTTAATCAACGTCACAAAACATTGTTGCAGAAACTTATAAAACAGGGCTATTCCACCAAGCGCCTCCACTCAAAGTTTTCAAATTTGGCGATACATATCGCATGCTGATAGCAAAATACGAACGTAGCGTGCAAGATCTATGGCGCTACGTTTCGTAACTTGTATCTAATTCCGCTTAACCCGGGGCTAGGGGCCGTATGAACCCATGTACTTCAAGAACCTCATGGTACTCATATGAACAGTCACAATCAAAGCGTGACTGAGATACATCTTTTTTAGATGACGACTCTATAACGAATATTATGGATTAAGAATACTGATCAGCGATACGGATTTGATATTTTTTGAACATCATGATGTCTTGCCGGCATCATTGAAAACTGTTGACCGCTTCTCTCTTGCAGGAAATAAGCCTATGTTTATGTATACTATGATTGTCTTTTTGAATTTGGTGCTAATACTGTTATGTGGAAAATGGAATAGGTCTTTGGATTATGGACGCGGATATTCTCTAATGGACGACGGCTGGATTATGAATGACGGACTAGACGCTTGTCATAGGTACCTCCAATCTGTTCCAACCGGGGAAAAAGGGAATCCTCTCCAGCAGTGCGTATGTGCACGGCGACTTCCACGTGCATGAAATCCCTTTCGGGCTCTTTTCCCTGTAACAATCGTGTCAATAGAGTCCAGCCTGATAGCGATAACAAAATCTTCACCTTCTGCGGTGCGTCTTGGACCAGCTCCAGGTGATCGTCATTGACGATGAGGTAGACGTCGGGCGTCAGTTGGAATAACGCAAGCTCTGTTCCGCTCGCTGCCATGGTGGGGAATGGAAAGCGAACGGTTAGAGAGGTGGCTTTATAGTGTACCTGTTGGGTAGGGTTTTATACACCGTGTGAGTCATGGGCACCTGTTATACTCGCTTGCGCCATAAGGTCGATAAGGTTAGAAATGCGCTTTTTTCTACTACGCCCTGTGACGGCCCTTCGTGAATGGACGTAACCTGTGAACATCATAGGAATGCATGTAATAACCTGTCTGTGGGATTTTTCCACAATGTCGTTCACCTTCGTGTCTTTTCGGGTACGTCCGTGTCTTTTCGGTAAAGTCCGTGTCTTTTCGGTAAAGTCCGTGTCTTTTCGGTAATGTCCGTGTCTTTTCGGTAAAGTCCGTGTCTTTTCGGTAACGTCCGTATCTTTTCGGGTATGTATGAGGGTCTTGAGGGAGGCGACTGTATGTGACGAGTTGTATGTGTTTTTCTCGGCGACGTCCGTGTCTATCATCCGGGCACATCACGTCTGCGCCTGCATTGGGGTATGTATGAGGGTCTTCATGCGCGCGCGCGCTGTGGATTCACCCACGCACTTCCGGATAACCCGCGCGCGCTGCGGCATCAGATCACCCCCGCGCGCGCGCGCTGCGGCCGGGGCGGGCCGGGCCGGGCCGGGGAAAACCCCGGAGGTTGAACATCCGGACGTCTAAGAGAACATTGGAACTCTTCTGGGTTTGGAGGTGAAACCCGGAAATGACGTCACAACCCACGTGACCTGCGCAGCAGAATGGAAACGACACCCTAGTCTAGCCCCCTCACATAGGCTTCACATGGATACCTCACTCGATCCCATCGGCCCACTAGTGGCCCACCTAGACCCCAAAACGTCTATTTCCATACCCTTTGTCCACTGCTCATGCGCAGAGTGACGATATTTCAACCCCGCACTCACCCCATCAGATGCCCCCTCACATAGGCTTCACATTGATACCTCACTCGATCCAATCGGCCCACTAGTGGCTCCCCTAGATCCCAAAACGTCTATTTCCATACACTTTGTCTATTGCGCATGCGCAGAATGACGATATTCCTACTCCACATCCATCCCATCGGTTGCCCCCTCACATAGGCTTCACATTGATACCTCACTCGACCCCATCGGACCATTAGTAGCCCACCTAGATCCCAAAACGTCCACCCCGTATGGACCTATACACCCATAGCCATGCAGTATAGGCCTATGGGCCTACCCAGGCCTCGGTGACTTTTTCCAAAATTTCACCGTTTCGCTCCGGGACCCTTCCCATCGTGTTCTAAATGACGAGACGTGAAAAACAAATCCAAGCAACCCATATCACAATGAACGTGTGTGAATTTCCCAGGTTGGACCTATGGGCCTATATACAGACCTCGGTGACTTTTCCCAAAAATTTCACCGATTCGCTCCGAGACCCTTCCCATCGTGTTCTAAATGACGAGACGTGAAAAACAAGACCAAACAACCCATATCACAATGAACGTGTGTGAATTTCCCAGGTTGGACCTATCCCCCATAGCCAGCCTATGGAGCTATATGAGCCTATATGGCACTGTTCCAAAAATTTCACCGTTTCGCTCCGGAACCCTTCCCATCGTGTTCTAAATGACGAGACGTGAAAAACAAGACTAAACAACCCATATCACAATGAACGTGTGTGAATTTTCCAGGTTGGACCTATACCCCCCATAGCCAGCCTATAGGCCTATATACAGACCTCGGTGACTTTTTCCAAAACTTTCACCGCTTCGCTCCGCGACCCCTCCCATTGTGTTTTTCTCGGCGAGACGAGAAAAACGAGACCCCACAACCCATAGTAAAGCTCACAAAAAAAAATTGACCACCCCTCCCCGAGTGAGGGGCATCCAGAAATCCCATATAGCCAGTATGAGCCTATATACAGACCTCGGTGACTTTTCCCAAAAATTTCACCGATTCGCTCAGGAACCCCTCCCATTGTGTTTTTCGAGACCAGAAAAACGAGACCCCACAAGCCATAGTAAAGCCCACAAAAAAAATTGACCACCCCTCCCCCATACAGGCATTTTCCCTTATATTGTATAATACAGACCCCTATTGTAGGGGTAAAGTCCGAGTTCCGCTTTTTATAGTTTCGGGAAAAAATCCTAATTTTACATGCACCCACCCCATTGACTTGATAGGCAGGCCCCGATAAGCCCGGGGACCGATATTAGCCCTTTTGGCTAGAGTTGATAGGGGTTTGATAGGGGAACAAGCGGGTCGCACGGTAAAGTCCGTATTCCGCTTTTTATAGTTTCGGGAAAAAATCCTAATTTTACATGCACCCACCCATGACTGGATGCCCCTTCACGAATGCTTCACTTTGATACCTCACTCGACCCAATCGGACCATGCAGCGTATTTGAAGTCTGGGGACTACTTTTTCTCCGCGGAAGCTTTTTCCCGCGACCGCATGACCACCAGACCGCGGAGGAATTCGAGGTGAAAGAGGGGGTGCCACCTGTTGGAATTATAGCGGCCTTGACCTCTACACGGCCTCAGAGGTCAAAGGCCGTAAATGGCCGCTTCCTATACTTTAACCTGGGTTCCCCCTTAAATTTTACCCGGGGGAACAAATAAGTAGGTCAATGCGACCTTAAATACGCTTTCTATACTACTTAGCTTCAATACGCCTCATTCATTTCGATTCCCTAGGACACTTTCGGGATTCGAACCTGCAGTGCCGGTGACGTGTGGAGACTAAGAATGTCCGTAGGCTAAGAGTATCCGGCCCCTATCTTCTAACCCAGCTAGGATACTTTTCTTCGCATTAGGGGCAGGTAGGTGTTCGTCCTTGGTTACAATAGAAAAGGATATGAAAGGGACACTAATCACCAGGACATTCTTTCCCATCACAGCGGCATTGGAGGCTGGTACATTAGTCATCTCGGCCACGCCACTGACATAATATTAAAGTATGGAAATAGCCTCATATACTATAGGTCTGGTCCCCAACTCCATCTCCAGTAATATAAGTAGTATATAAAACCTCTATTCGATATGTTTCTTAGTCGCGCTGCGTGAGCGGCTTGACGTCACATTCAGTGACGTCACATCCGGGTCAAGAGTCAAAGGTCACGTCCGGGTTAAAGGTCGCGTCTCGGTCACGTCCGGTAACGTCATTACTGGGGGATGTTCGGGGATAAAAAAACAACAACGACTGAGTCATACGAACCATACAACATGGGCTACGCTGTATTTTCTGTGAAGAGCAAATAACCTTCTCGCAGAATGAAAACAATCCAAGTATCCAAGATGGCGGCAGCACGACATTCGTCCTGCGTGGGTCCAAGTTGGCGATTTTAAAATGGCGACCGCTACGTTTGGCCTTCGACACTCCAGGTCATCCCGTACATGACATCAATGAGGCGCGTCTGTGATTGGTGGATGAAAAACACGCTGATGGTACGTATACGTCGGTGCCGTGTTTGTGACCCGTCACTCCAGGGTATTCGATATATATTATACATATATAGTTGCAAAATTGACACGCTGCTTGTCAAAAAAATAAAATAATACCGATGGGATTCGAACTCAGCATTCCTCGCTTGGCAGTCCAACGTCTTACCACTAGGTTTGTCCGGATTTGTTATTTTATTTATAATTCGGGATGTATATGCAGATAATATTGTGGCAAATCTGACGATATAAAATATGGTCCAACCCAACGATAAAAAATACGACACTGCGCTGGTACGACCAAACTACCATCGACGATCGGCCCGGCCATATTCAAAGGGCAACATTTCTTGGTGTACAACTGGAATGCATTGGCCGCCGCCTTCCTGCTAATAACACATGATGTGACGAAGTTGCATTGTAAGATTGGTATGTGGTTCAAACTAAATTCGAGTGATGCATCACGGGAGGTAAGTTGACGCTGAAATTCAAATGCTCAACCTATGAAACGTATATGATCACTCACACTAATGATTCCCAGTACATCGAATTTACCTTTCGGTTTGCGCGTGTATTTAGAGACTGTGCAAGAGGCTATTGGTGTAGACTGTTTGATGAGTATCAGTGCCGTTTAGCTAGTCTAATCTAATGATATACACTTCTTGTTGATTTCTTTCCAGATATACCTGCAGGTACAAAACCAAGATCTCCTCTTCCGCCCAACACAAAATTCTAAAAAGGCATACCTCTCGATCATTTGGATATAGTACGAATCCTCATGCTCTATTGTTTCGTAATGTATTAACGATTTTGAGAAATTTCGTCGTTCTAGCATATACCCAGAAAGATTTGTTGCGCAAATAAGACACTCGTGTGGTGCACTGGAGAGAATACACTTGAGCTTTCTGTCAGCAGTGATCATCAGCTGAATTTCCCCACGTGGCGTCATCATGCAAATTTCCCACGACCACGTGGCGAAATACTGAACAAATACTATAGAGAAGTGTACCAGACGAGTGTTTTATTTGAAGGCCTCTACAAATTGCAAGGGATATATGGTAGAACGACAGAATTTCACAAAATATTCGATGAATGGTGAAATAGATCTATATAAATGATATAGAGCCAGATCCGGCATATAGCTGATAACCCTCGTCCATAAGGAATTTCCGTGCAGATACCTTACACCGTTTGTTTCAAATTTCAAATGCGGCATAACATGAGAATAGCATTAACAACCAGTTTGTCGTCAGTGTGTGGTGATATGAAATCGTCATTTAACTTGAGAGGTTTGGCGTGAAGGAGCTTGGTAGCAGAGCAATACGTTCAGCAATGTTATCAGTTCCTGCAAACTATATTATGAGGTTGCTTGATACAGATTTCTGACTATGAAGGTGTGTCGTTTCTTATCGGATGTAGAGTAATGACCACTTAAGTCCGTCTTTTCTGAACTGACTATAGTTCTTTTGTTGCAGGCATAGACTACCGATGAGTGTTGATCATTCATTTGTCGTCGTTTTTCTGGCCAACTGTGTGTTCTGTCTATGGAGGTCGTTTCTCAGTTCACCGAGTTCTGACTTTGAATGTCCATAGTATTTTTGTGTATCAGAAAAAGATGACTGGCGATGGATGCACGTCCCATCGTTCCATGCAGAAATAGATTACTGGTCATGAATACACGTCCCATCGTCACAGAAATAGATTACCGAAAACTGAAGCATGCCCAATCGTTCCATAAATTAGATAAACTGGTAATGGATGCATGTCACGGCGTTACAGAAATAGATTGCTGAGAATGGATACATATCTCATGTTCCAGAAATAGATTACTGGAAACGGATACATGTCCTCTTACTCCCTATTGACATGCATGCATTCCCATTGTAGTCCGAGCTTCCTCTGACCTCTGGCCAAGGACGACAGATAGTATATTATAGATTGTCTTATGGCTAGGCATAAGAAAATCTATAATATACTATCTGTCGTCGGTGGCCGGGGTAAGAGGAAGCTCGGATTATTTCTCATGTTCCAGATAAAGATTACCAGGAATTGGTGCATGTTTTATCGTTCCATTAATAGATTAGTGGCAATGGGTGGAGGTTACATCGTTCCAGAGATAGATTGCTGAGAATGGCCACATGTCGCATCGTTCCGGAATTAGATTACAGGAAAAGGATTGCTCTAGAAATAGACATGAATGCATGTCCCATCGTTCCAGAAAAAGATTACCAGGAATTGATGCATGTCTTATCATTCCATAAATAGATTACTGGCAATGGATGCATGTTACATCAATCAAGAAATAAAATGCTGAGAATGGATACATGCCTCATCGTTCAAGAATTAGATTACTGGATATGGATGCTTGTCAGTAGTATATAGACAGCATTTAAAGTTAACTTTCACCCGGATGTAGAGGTCATTTGAGGAGGATTTGAGGAGGAGAGGTCAAGTGCAGTATAGTTTCGGCAGAATCACCAAAAGCTACCTCCAGCACAGGAGAGTTCCAATTGTTGGAGGGGATGTATTCATCCGCGGTGATGCGGTCTGGCAGCGGTTTTGGCGGTGATTCGGTCGCGGGAAAAAGCTTCCGCGGAGAAAAAGTAGTCCCTAGATAAAATGGTCCGATGGGGTCGAGTGAGGTATCAAAGTGAAGCATTCGTGAAGGGGCATCTGATGGGCTGGGTGTGGGGTTGAAATATCGGCATTCTGCGCATGCGCGGTGGCCCAAGGGTATGAAAATAGCCGTGTTGGAGCTAGGGGCGTCCCTAATGGTCCAATGGGGTCGAGTGAGGTATCAAAGTGAAGCCTATGTGAAGGGGCATCTGATGGGCTGGATGTGGGGTTGAAATATCGGCATTCTGCGCATGCGCGGTGGCCCAAGGGTATGAAAATAGCCGTTTTGGAGCTAGGGGAGCCCCTAATGGTCCAATGGGGTCGAGTGAGGTATCAAAGTGAAGCATTCGTGAAGGGGCATCTGATGGGCTGGGTGTGGGGTTGAAATATCGGCATTCTGCGCATGCGCGGTGGCCCAAGGGTATGAAAATATACGTTTTGGAGCTAGGGGAGCCCCTAATGGTCCAATGGAGTTGTATGAGGTATCAAAGTGAAGCATTCGTGAAGGGGCATCCAGTCATGGGTGGGTGCATGTAAAATTTTTCCTGAAAAAAAAAACCGGAACACGGACTTTATCGAAAAATCCGGGAAAATGCCTATATGGGGTATGGGGGTATATAGGTCGCCGGGCTTAACGGGGCTTGCCTATCAATAGAGTTATCTCCCCCTAGTTCCAGGGTGGGTGTATGTAAAATTTTTCCTGAAAAAATACGGAACACGGACTTTATCCTAAATTACGGGAAAATGCCTATATGGAGTATGGGGGGTATAGGACCATCCTGGGAAACCTACTTCTCGACATTTGCGGTAGGGTTGTTTGGATTTGTTTTCTTAGTCTCGTCATTTAGAACATGATAGGAAGTGTCCCGCAGCGAAACGGTGAAATTTTTGAAAAAGTACGATATAGCCCCATATAGTCCCATACTGGGGTATAGGACCAATGTTTGTCCCCCTGGGAAACCTACTTCTATACATTTGCGGTAGGGTTGTTTGGATTTGTTTTTCACGTCTCGTCATTTAGAACATGATAGGAAGTGTCCCGGAGCGAAACGGTGAAATTTTTGAAAAAAGTCACCGCGGCCTGGGTAGGCCCATAGGCCTATACTGCATGGCTATGGGTGTATAGGTCCATACGGGGTGGACATGTTGGAGTCTATGTGGGCCACTAATGGTCCGATGGGGTCGAGTGAGGTCTTATTGTGAAGCTCTCATGCAGGAGCACTTGACTACACTAATGGTTCGTACGTTGTCAATAGTCTGCGCATGCGCAGCCTGGCCGTAGTATAGAAAACAGGCATTTTTGGGGGTGTGTGTGGATGTGTTTGGGTTAGAGATGCACCGCTATGGGTCCGAATGGGTCGTGGAAGGTGTCAAAGTGAAGCTTGTGTGGGGTAGAGTCAGAATGGCGTGGTTTTAAATGCAAGTCGCGTCAATCTGCGCATGCGCAGTTGGTTGTAGTAAGTAAAGTAGCCATTTTGGGGCAGTGAAGGAAGGTGTTTGATGCAGAGAGGGACCATCCCTGGTCCGAATGCGTCGTATGAGGTGTCATCTTGTAGCAACGTCCGCCAACGCCAAGCTTAACGCTTCAACGCCCTGGTGAAATAGCTCAGAAGTTCTGATTTTCTAGATATTCCATGGAATTGTCACTAATTCTTCGAAATGCAGTGACGCCCGTCAACGCTCGTAGTTACGCCTTAACGCTCTAACATAACGCCTTGACGCCATGATATAGACCGGAGAGAGAACAACAACAACAACAACAACGATGACACATGAGAGAACAACAACAACAAGAAGTTTTTTCATATAGTTTATTTTCCCCAATGTTACAGCATACCCACGCTGGGGGAGCCGCGTTGGGTATGTTTACAACTCAAAAAGACTCTTGCCCAATCAGAGGCCACCATTTGCATCTGTCATATTCGTTCCTGTCCGTTAGATCTATTCTTGTCCAATCAGAAGTCGCCATTTCAGCAAGTTCCATCTTCGACCATGTTCGCTCTGTACCGTTTATTCTAATCATCGTCGGACAGGCCTGGATATTCTTCGGGCAGCATGTCCTGAAACAGTTGTTTGCGCATTCTGATCGCATTTTCCAGGGCCTCGGTGGGTGGTAGCCCCATAGCCTCTTCCAAGTGACGCTTGGTCTTCATGATGGACCTGTGCGTGGGATCGCCTTTCATTTCAAGCGGTAGTAAGGTATACTGCTCATAGATCGCCATGGCTGTTTTCCTGATGCGGGGGCGCATTTGGGTGTACGTCTGTTGTGAATTATCCTCTCCGGCGTCCTCAATCGCTGCAGCGTAATTAGTGATAGCTGCTGTCACAATACGATCCCAGAAGGTAGGTTCTGCCTCATTTTCCACGGACGTATGCTGACTATCTGAGGTCAAGCTCCCCGCATCACTAGATAGACTCTCGGCAATCTCTGTTTCGGTATCAGTCGGTACACTCTCAGCAGTCTCTGTATCAGCATCCGCCTCAACGGACTCCTCAGAGTCTTCAATCCCATGTATAGTTTTCTGGTGTCGCATCATATCGTAATGTCTGGTGAACGTACGTTCGCACTCAGAGCAAGTATAAGTCATGTTGACGGTTGAACGTCGACTGTGCGTGTTTTTGGAAATACGCTCGCTTTTATAGACAGTAACACCCGTCAACGCTTAGCTTAACGCTTCAACGCCCTGGTGAATTAGCTCAGAAGCTCTGATTTCCATGGAATTGACACCAATTCATCGAAATGCAGGGACGCCCGTCAACGCCCGTCGTTACGGCTTAACGCCAGTCTCAACGCCTTAACGCCCGTCTCAATGCCTTAACACACTTTCTTAACGCTTTAACGTCGTTTAATGATGCGTTCGAACAAATGTTGCTTTTGTGCTATTGCTCTGACATACGCCGCTTTCCAGTTCATGCCCGAGATTTTCAACATCGACGCTGTTCTTTCATTTTCCATATGGACTGGGTCCTTATTCAACAATTTCATATGGGTCAGTAAGTCGGCATACCGCTGACGTAAAGCCCGTCGTAGTCTGGGTGCCAATCTGTTATGGGCTAAAATTGCGGCTTCCTCTTTCGAATACCCTTTGCGTTGAAACTTCTTTTCTGTGACCTCCAGCATCTCGCCCATCTCGGCGTCCATACTTTCTTTGAACAAATCCTTCCATAACCTCGAGTTCACATTATGTTTTTCAACCTCGGGTTGGTCCTTCACGGTTGGGTGATATTCCGGGACTGGTGATATGAAGGAGGCCCGCTGTACGGGGGTGGGTTGCTGCTTCACCAGATGTGGACTCGTTGGATGGTGTAGGGGCTGTGGTGATGCCTCGCCGGGTAACAGGTGGGTCGTCAGCCGACGATCTTCCGGGGTATGGGCTTTTAAATCTACGAACAGGTAGCCGTACGGACGGCTTGTCGCTCCTTGAAACGCCTGCATGAAATGGTCGATGTTCTGAGGATAAATTCGACTACCAAACACACGGATTTGGGCTCTGTCAATGGGATTGGAGAACAACACAAAGTATTGGCAGCTCAAGGCAATATCTCTGGACGCCTTCCCTTGAGGAAAGAGATTCTGAGTCAAATAGATGACGGACAGATTGCGATGATGGGACCCTTTGGTGAATAGGTCGGCGATTTTCGAATTGTCCTTGGCCGCACTCATCAGATCATCGAGGACTACCACGTTGGTCTGCTCGGAATCGAAGTAGTAGGGTTCGTCTGTGTCGTGAGGAATTCCTGGGACAAAGCTCACATTCTGTAATCGCGTAGTTTCGTAGGAGGGCTGCCACTGGCTATAACACCAAACAACACGTGTCGGAGCTGGGGTTGCCACACCTTCCTCTAGAAACTTCATCACACAGGACGTCTTTCCACACCCTGTAGGGCCGCTCACCGTCATCGTATAGGGGTGTCCTACGCCACTTGGTGAACCTATAGCGGGACTGGGTGGTGTCTCTTGTCTATGCGTTAGACGCATATGTCTGAGCATATTGTCGCGACGAGAGAGTGTCTTTTGACAGAACGGACATGTACTCGACATGGTTCCCGGTCAAAGGATGGATACAGACTGAGGCTAACGCTGTACAAACGACCTTATATGACCACTCACTCACTCACTCACTCACTCACCGTCGTTAGTGCGTCCATGCGTTAAGACGGGCGTTGGGGACGCCTCACGGGCGTTTTGCACGCCTCACTCACTCACTCACTCACTCACTCACACGCGCGAGAACGTCAACGCCCTGTGGTGGTGGTGGGACCATCCGTGGTCCGAATGCGTCATGGGAGGTGTCATGTTGTAGTTCTCGGCGTGCAGACCTCGATTTGAGGGATATCCACAGCAGCCGCCATGTTGGAGCCGCTATGTTGGATCCGCCATTTTGGAGCCGCCATGTTGGATCCGCCATTTTGGAACCGCCATCTTGGATATGTCCCATAATGCACCGGGTCAAAATACTCGCTTCTGATTGGACGAGAGCTCTGTGACGGATTTGAAATACTCGCTTCTGATTGGTGTACATCGCTAAAGGTGACCGGAACTGACCTTTGACCCCGGCGCGCAAAGGTTTCCACCGCGGTGGAAACCTTTACACCTTTGCGCGCCGGGG